>VMDO01003489.1:0-143569 GCA_007922755.1 Pedetes capensis
AGTGTCAGTGCTTCTCTGCTGTTCATAGGGTTTTCAATGGCAGATTGATTTTTGGGAGGGGGTTGCCAGGTCCTTCTCCCAAGCCTACAGCTTCTGGTGTTCCCAGACGGTCTCCCATCCAGGTACTAACCAGGCCCGACCCTGCTTAGCTTCCGAGATCTGACGGGATCGGATGCCACAGGGCTACAGCTGCAGGCTCCATCATTAATAGGTTGACAATAAAATTGCTGCATGCCAAAGGTCCTGTAAAAAATTTGCAAGACCCCTCACGTGTCAGAGACATTTGTCAGTGCTTATTTTCTGAGGAAATACAGGAAGAAATGATTCTATAGACAAATGAAAAACTTGAGAAAATTTGTGCAAAATATAAACAAGATCAACCAGGTTGGAAAAATTTCAACATGATTATACTGTAAGCTTTTATAGGACTGCTTATATACAATGGTGCTTTAAAAAAGAAAATGAAGATTTATCCACAATGTTTGCTACAGATGGAATGGATAGATGTCTTTTTTTGCTCCATTATATTGCTGAAAGCCTGCAGCTGTACCACTGTGGCATCCGATCCCATCAGATCTTAGAAGCTAAGCAGGGCCAGGCCTGGTTAGTCCTTGGATGGGAGACTGCCTGGGAATACCGGGCGCTGTAGGCTTGGGAGAAGGACCTGGCAACCCCCTCCCAAAAGTCAATCTGCCATTGGAAATCCTATGAATAGTAGAGAAACACAACAATACTGTTTCGCTGTTGTACATAGGGTCGCTATGAGTCGGACACCAACTTAACAGCTTCTAACAACAACAACATATCACTGAAAAGAATGTTGAATTTACTTATATGCCTTTGTTTCGCTAATTCTGAAACCAGGGGATAATGTCATCAAAATGATAAAGCAGCACCTAAGACTTGATGTTCTGAAAAGTTTGTGGAAAATTTTCAGAGCCGCTCCACATGAAGAGAATACGTAGCAGCTGATGAAATGCTCCTACGTTGTGTGGTGGTTGTCATTTCAGAATTTTGCCCAAGAAACCCGACATATACAGGATAAAAATTCTGACTTTAGCAGATGCAAAAACTGGCTATCGTTTCAACGCTTATTCAAATGGCAGAAAAGATTCGGATGGCAAAGGATCGGATCAACATCTGAGGCTCAGTAAAGACACTCTATCAGAGCTTCATTTAGCTAAGCCAATTAATAATTCAAATCACAACATTACTGGAGAGAACTGGGTTAGTTCAATTGAACTGATGAATGAGTTGCAAAAGGGAAAGCTAACTTATCTAGGCATTATGTGAAAGAACCAGAAAGAAATCCCTCCCAAGTTTTCACCAGCAAGAATTCAACCTATAAATTCTTCATTAAATGGTTATCATATGGATGATACTACTTTTACATGTCGCCAAGAAATTAAAAAATCAAAAGCTGTCATAGCAGTATCATCTATGTGGCAGCATCCTGGTACTGATGAAGACAAGGGTAAATTAAAAATGATAGTTTTATATAATGCAAGAAAATTAGGATTAGATGTGGTAGATCAAAAGTGAGAAAATTTCTCTGTTGGTCACAGCACCTGTAGATGGCCAATGGCCATTTTTTTACAATGGTAAACATGGAGGTAGTACATTCTTACACTGTATGTGAAAGTTTAGATAGAAAACAGCTATCACATGCTGGGCGCGGTGGTGCACGCCTGTAATCCCAGAGACTTGGGAGGTAGAGGCAGGAGGATCACAAGTTTGAGACCAAAGGCAGGCTGGGTAAGTTGGCGAGACCCGTCTCAAAAAGTAAAAAAAAAAAAAAAATGGGCTGGGGGTGCAGCTCAGTGGTCTAGCACTTGCAAAGCATGGAAGTTCAAGGACCTAGGTACAACCCCCAGTACCACAAAAAAGGAAAGAAAAGAAAAGAAAACACTTATCTGGACTAAAACAACTGGACTTTATGCAGCTATTAGAACAACTAATTCTTCCTTAGTTTTGAAGCAAGTGTATCATGAAAGAATTCCTATCCAAATGTAAACTTTGATTAAGTGTATTTTAGGACCTGCAATGCCCGATCCATCTCAAGAAAATCAAACAAAGCCAGCAAAAAGAAAATGACGTTACATCCACCCACTCAAACTTGATGGGAAAACATCTTATTTGTGTACAAAGTGCAAAACCCTGTCTACTTAAGGTCTTCAAAGAGGTGTGCAGAAACTGTGATATTATCTTTGCAAATTAATATTTTATAGTCAGCCATTGAAAACCCTGTGAGGGTTGCTATGAGTCGGATACCGACTCGACGGCATCTAACAACAACAACAACATGTTATCTTTTATTTCCTTCCATAATTGAAAAAAAGTTTCAGTTAAAAATATCAAGAAGTGACTTTTACTTTGAGTACCAAAGATTTTTTCGAGTTACTGTCAATTTAATAAATTATAATACAAGTGTTTTCATTTTGTTTATAAAATGTTAATAAATATATATTTTGAAACCAAACAGAAAATATTTTAAGAAAGGTTTAAGTTAAAACATAAAGCCACTTGCAACAAAAAGAAAGACCTATTCATGCTTAAAAAGAAGACGGTCTTAGTGACCAGATGTCACTATTTATGTTCTTGTTAGGGCATGTCACTAGCTAAGTGTTAAGGGAGTCCTGGGTTTTTACTGATGTTCTACCGATATATTTTATGTTAGCTGAGGAAGAATGATAGCTCTGGCAAAAAAGCTAGTTATAGGGAGAAGAAAACAAGATCAGGAGATCTCCCCTCTTCTGATGCATGTTTTTCCATAGTAATTTGGATTCTACTAAAGTTAAGGATGGGAGAAGGACCTGGCAATCCACTCCCAAGGCAATCCCGAAACAGCCATTGAAAACCCTATGAGGGTTGCTATGAGTCGGATACCGACTGGACGGCACCTAACAATAACAACAAAAGTTAAGGACACCCACCTATCTGTTAGTTTGTCTTGAGGTGGGGGCTTGCACGTTGCTGTGATGCTGAAAGCTATGCCACTGGTATTTCAGATACCAGTGGGCTACCATGGTGGACAGGTTTCAGCTGAGTTTCCAGACTAAGACAGATTAGGGAGAAGGATCCAGCAGCCCTCTTCCAAAACAATTCGCCATTGAAAACCCCATGAATAGCAGATCAAGTATAGTGCTGGAAATCAAGCTCCCCGGGCTAGACAGTTGTCTTCTCAAAGTAGAGTCAACCTTAACGAAAGGAAGGAGTAAAGCCCCTGGGACCCTTTTTGGCTGATGTGGCCTGACTCAAAATGAGAAGAAACAGTGCCTGCAACATTGGGCTTGGACATAAAAAGATCGTGTGCATGGCACAGTGTTGGGTAGTGCTTTGTTCTGTTGCACATAGGGTCATGAGTTGAATCCGATTTGACAGCACCCAACCACAACAAAGTTAAGGAAAGTTTATGTAAAGTAAATGTTTTTACTAAGTGCAGAGGCAGAAGAGAGGAGACCCCTTTGTCCTGGCTCAGAGATGGCCCCACGTGCCTGCAGTGTGTACAACCCTGTTTGTTGTGCACAGGTTTATATTTCTGTCTTGTGTCAGCAATGAATGGATTTTTTACGCCACATGGTGCCTGATACAATGCTAAAAATAGTGAGTGTTCAATGAATTTTTCTCTCTGACTAAAGACACAAGTCCAGCTTCTGTTTATTATTTGAGGCACCTTTTGACTTTATTTTGGTGCTGTGTATTTCTAGCAACCAGAGAACTACAACTAAGCCTTGACTGAACATAAGAGTCCCTTTCACAGTGGGTAGTAACCTGTGGACACCTATGAGAAAACTACACAGAGTGGGAAAACAGTTTTCCCGCTGATGAGAGCCTAGGAATGATCTAATCCAATCTCTCCCATTCATCAGTGAGGACCACACCCATTTTTACTCAATGATCTGTGCTCCCTGAAGAAAATAAGCAGCTGGGGAATGTGAGCTTATTAACTCGAATTCAGCTCTCCCAACTCTCCCTTGAGATCTTCCCGAACGCATGTGCCTGTCTCTGACTCGAAGTTTAATATAACTGTTCCAAAAAGGATGCTTCCTTTCCTTCACAGGATGACAGAGAGTCAAATATTGTTTCTGTGAAGGAATTGATTGTGGCGCAGAAGAAGCAAATCTAAAATGCAAAGATAAGGAGGAAAATTCCATGGGTGTAGTTGAAAAGGGAATAACTTTACGATTCAGGGGGCTGATGTTCAGGAGCACATTTTCAATGCTTACTTGCAAATGTTTAGGGGCCTTGGGGAGGGACCTGGGGCCCACATCAGAGGACACTAATGGGGTTGTGCAGGAGACAGCAGGTTCCACAGAACCTTGTCAAGGATGCCCAGGAAGGTGGGGGTCCCGGTGGCTCCCCACGGACTATGGCTGAAAGGCCAGTGAGAGGACATCAAGACTCAGCACTATGTCTCTTCAGTCCCATGCAGTTCCTACAGATAGAGCCACATCATAAAACGCAAAATCATAGACACAGAACAGACAAATACAACTGGGGGCCGAAAGGTGTACTACAGACCAGACAAGCATCCATTTCAGCCACTCCATCAATTTGTCTGTGTCACGCTCCCATCATCTGCCAACTCGTGGCTAAATGAAGAGGGCCAGAGAGCGCAGTCGGGAGAAACACACCAAGAGAGTAAATATCACAGACTCAGGGTACCGTTACAGAGCAGTTCAGGTGGAGACAGGAAATACCCTCTGCGGGTTGTTACCAGAACTATTTCCAATTCAAAACAACTGTGATGATCATCTTTATTCAATTATCAACTTCTGCTGTCTTAATGCCTCGTTTAGGGGTGGTCAGATTACCAATTAAAAATGGAACATGGTGGTTCCCAGCAGCAAGCCCCAGGAGTTTGGTAAAGTGCTGGAGCCCTCTTTGATGACATGGCAGGGGACCTTTTCCAGCTTCCTGACACCTGTGTCTTCCTCCAAAGGCCCAGAAATGCTGACGAACACGTGCCAAAGTTATTCTTAGTGGGACATGTCAATTGCTCTCACTTTCAAAACAATCCTTTTATGATTACTGTTTGCCCATTTCTCTAGGAAGGTATGAAGTGATTATAGATCTTTAACTAGCTGGAATGGCGAACTCCACCACAGCTCAATACCTTTCCTGTCGGTATCTCTTTTCCCACAAGAGCATGGCTTAGCTGTCAGGGTTAAAGAAGGCACTCTCTATTTTATTGCACGATTCTTTTACAATGCTATTAATTGCAAGGATAAGAAAACTCAGTGTGGCTGAATAAATAAGAGCCATTCTGGACTGTCTGCATCAGGAAAAGCGTGGAAGAGAAGTGCCGAGAGATCGGGCTATGTTAGATTATCCTCCCCACAAAGGCAGGGCTGCAGCAGCAAAGAGTGAGTTTGGGATACACATTCCAAGATCATCATTCCTAGGATAATGCAAGGTAACTTGAGTATCTGCCTCTCTAACAAGTCTTTCTCTGTTAATAATGGACCTCTTCATTTGGTCACAAGGCTACTCTTAATAATGACATTAGCATGCATGTGAATCTCCTTTTAATTTCCTCCCAGGCAAAAGAATTGTAACTTTCTTTTTTGGGTGATTTCTGAAAAACTACTGCATTTCAGTGCAACATCTCCACCTTACCTATATTTCTCTTCCCATGAGGGATTTCCTTCTATCGGGGATCATGTTGAGTCTAATTTTGAGGAGAAGAGGATCTATTAGATAGTGCTCCATTCTTCTTTTTCTTCATCCCAAAGACCCTTCCTTGTCTGCTGAATCAGTTTGGGGAAAGCAAGGTGTCGTTCTCGGAAAAATGAGTGCGCAGCTTAGTAAAATGGATTTCTAAGAAAGAGATTCTGGAAGGATTGCTGTTCAGATTCTGGAAGGATTGCTGTTCGGGTCCCTGAGTCAAAAAATTTTATTCATGGTTCTAACTCATTTGATTTTCCTGTTCTTTCTTTTGTAAAATGGATACATTCTCTAAGTTTTCCTTAGGAGAAGTGGTGTTATATATATTTAGGACAAAATACTATTCTCTATACTCTAGGTCCTTTTACTCTAGAACAGAAAAACCTTTTATCATTATCATTATTATTACTATTATTGCTACCACAATTACTATTAAACACTAATCACCACTTTTGAACCATGTTTGTTAACTAAAGATGTGATGTACTGTTGCCTTTGCTCTGCACTCTCTGAGGCGCTGGGTTTGATCCCCAGCACTGCAAAAATGGGAGAAGGACCTGGCAGCCCACTTGCAAAAACAATCCTGAAACATCAGCCATTGAAAACCCTCTGAACAGCAGAGAAGCACTGACATAGTGCTGGGCATGGCACAGTGCCGGGGAGTGTTTCATTCTATTTCACATAAGATTGCTATGAGTCGGACCTGACTTGACAGCACCCAACAACAATAACAACTGCCACTTCTGAATCATCTTTATCAACTCAAGATGTAGTGTACAGCTGCCTTTCTTGGATTGTGCAGTGAGGTTAGCAATGCTGAAATGGCCTGCCTGGCGCTTCTTCTGACTCTTGGACAAAGTCATTTGAAAGCATTTGCCCTAAAAAATTCAGCCAAGGTTGCCATAGATCTGCAAAGTCTTGAGAGCAGATTTTCAGAAGCCACATGGTGTGCACATCTGCAGGTCTGACTTGAGGACACTCCTGAGCACCTGGTGGCACTGATCTCTGTCATAGTGGCTGGCAATCCCCACATCTACCCTCCCCAGTCTTCGCAGGAATGTCCTCAGGTTGAAGAGGATCAGAGAGAGCCATCCGATTCTTGATTGGCCTAGAAAGTTCACTGTGGGCCACTATCACATATATCAGATCCTATAAGAGAAAGGGCTGGGGTTTAGCTCAGTTGTCAGAGTGCTGCTCTGTAACTCCTCAGGACCTGGGTTCAATCCCCAGCACCGCAAAAACGGGAGAAGGACGTGGCTGTCCACTCCCAGGAACAGCCACTGAAAACACTGTGAGTCGGAACATGACTCAATGGTACCTAACAACAAGTTGTTGTTGTTGTTGTTAGGTGCCGTTGAGTCGGTATCTGACTCATAGCGACCCTCATAGGGTTTCCATGGCTGACTGTTTCGGGATTGCCTTGGGAGTGGATTGCCAGGTCCTTCTCCCATTTTTGTGGTGCTGGGAATTGAACTTGGGACCTCAGAGACTGCAGCGCAGCACTCTACCAACTGAGCTAAATCCCAGCCCCTAACAACAAGAGCAAGGGGCTAAAATCCTCTTGCCACACCTTCCTTGCCAGAGTGAGGGCTAAGAATATGTCCTTTTCGGCGTGTTACCCTCACTCCTCCAGTCCAATCATCGGGAGCTGGCTTGTCCCTGCTTCACCGTGTCCCATCCTCACCCAGCAGATGATATTTTAAACAGAGGAGGCTTCTGCTGGCAGTCAGTCCTTCTGACCTCCCTGATGGGGAACTGGGTTTGGGAGCAGACTCGCCACGGGTGAGCACGTCCAGTCTTGTGTTCTCATCCCCACTCGATATTGTTTGTTGAAATAAATATGGAAATAAGGCCAAGCAAGCCAGCCAAACTGAAATAAATTCATCACTCAGGGGCTCTCGAGGGAAGGAAACCGTGCATTCTTTCCCTAAATGATTATTTCTGAAGCACCGAAGGAATGGCTGTGTCACTAATGAGGCCTGTACGCCAGGACTGCTGAGTATAAATGACCTGTGAAGAGAGGAGATGGTGGGGACACAGGGGAGATGATGGGAGGAGCCAAGGGAGGTGTACTGCAGGTGCTAAGCAGCGGAGGGGAGAAGGGAAAATCCACTCTCTGAGCTTTTCCGACCCTGTGGCTCATGTTGCATGAATGCAGGTGGATGGAAAATTGTCTAAAGCCTTCCAAAGACAGGAAAGCATCTTGTGGGTAAGCGCTTATAGCACAACGAACAGTTCTCTCTTATGCAAGGGAGTCTTGGGCAGCACATCAGGACCTGCAGAAGATCTAGACGGAGGCTGCAGTGACACAGGCCACACCGAGACAGTAAACGGTGGGCCAGTCCCTGATAGCTATGAACTGGCCAGACACGGCAAGAAAGTGCAGGCAGAAACCCATACACATGGGGATGGACACGGTCCGCAGAGCGGCACGTGAATTCCAGGCTAGGCTGACAACAATGGACTTGCTGACTATGTGTCATAATGTTGGGACCGACAGCCAAGAAAGATGTTGGTGAAACCTCTCAGTGCTTTGTGACTCAGTGGCATTATTATTCCATAGGATGTGTGAGAAGAAAATGACCAAGAATCGGCAGGGATGCCCTGGCAAGACTCGCTTGGACAGAAGAGCCAACTATGTGAAGCTGGCAATGGAAAAGGCCTGGCAAGGGACAGTCTTGACAAACGAAGTGGCCTAGTCACAAAGGGCGAGGGCAGAACAAGGGGGTGGTTGTTGCTGGTGGGTGCCATCAAGTCAGGCCCGACTTGTAGAGACCCTAAGTACAACAGAACGAAACATTCCCCGGTTCTGTGTCACGCACACACTCTTTTTATGTTTGAATCCGGTGTTGCAGCCATTGTGTTTCTTCTCATGTTGAGTCGTGCCACACCCGCAAAAGGAGGGCTTTACACCATTTCTGCCATTAAGGTCGAATGTACTTTGAGGAGGCAACTCTTCCCCAGTTGTTTCTTGAGTGCCTTCTAGCCTGGGGGGATCATTTTCTGGCACTATATTGGACAGTACTTCTCTACTACTAGGGCTGGGATTTAGCTCAGTTGGTAGAGTTCTGCACTGCAGTCTCTGAGGACCCGAGTTCAATTCCCAGCACCGCAGAAATGGGAGAAGGGCCTGGCAATCCACTCCCAAGGCAATCCCGAAACAGTCAGCCATTGAAAACATTATGAGGGTCACTATGAGTCGGATACTGACTCCACGGCACCTAACAACCTCTCTACTACTAATAGTGTTTTCAATGGCTGATTGTTTCAGGAGTGGGCTGCCGGGTCCTTCTCCTTAGTTGATGTTAGTCTGGAAGCTCAGCTGAAACCTGTGCACTATGGGTGGCCCTGAAATACCAGTTGCATAGCTTTCAGCATGACAGTGACACACAAGCCCCCAGAGCACAATAACCTGACAGACACATGGGGACCAAGGGGGGAAAGCTTTTTAAAACAGGTGCATAACTTGACCCAAGGACACACACTCTTGACCTTGACGTCTGTGTGGAAAGTGGAGGTGGAAAGGAGCTTCTGCAGCCTGTCAAACCAGAAGACCATGGCAGGGCATGAGATAGGGTAGTGAGGTGCTCTGGCAGCCTCCATAGCAGCTCTCCTGGGTCACAGGCATGCTTCTGCGCATGCACTCACGGACACGGAGCCACACGTGGCAGGAGCAAAGGGCCAGGCTTTGGCCCTTGCTGACCCTCGCTGTTCTAGGTTTTCAGCAACCGGTTACGCTGACTGCAAAGCGACCCGAGGATTCTGGACGATCACCTTCCATTTCCTAAACGTCCAAAGGGACAATAACTCTGGAATCAAAAGATACGTGGCTTCCAGCAGGATGTGGCGAAGTCTGGTCACCAAATTTCTCACGGCAATACTCATAAAACTAGGAGGAGAAAGGGGGACTAAAAGGACTAATTATAAAGGCCCTCTCAGTTTACTTCCGCTTTTCAGATTTGCTGTGGTGACACAAAGGACGTGTGCTTTTAACTCCCTTTCTGCAGCCCCCTGGGCAACAAAGAGCCTCGTGGTTTTTTTCTCAGCCAAGAGAAAAGCAACAAACAGCGGGCCCCTGTCTTCTTATTCTTCATCACCACGGTGAATGCAATGCCCCGCTCTATCTTTCTCTCTCATCTTCTCCACCCAGGGTCAAAGAATAAACAGGAATTCTCTAATAATGATCACAAGGCAAAGAATGAAAAGCCACCCATTCCGAGATGCAAGCTCCCTGCCAGCCTGCTTTCAACGGGGGAGCAGAGAGAACCCCACCAGATGCTGCCTTGCTCCGGGGAGGCGCTCTCTAATGAATCCGACCCCCAGCCGCAGCTCTAAAAGCGTGCAGCAGCGTGTCAGTGTAAACAGCTAAGCCTAGTGTCATGTCAAGTGGTAACAAGGCCGCTGCTGGTTTCTTTCTCTCTCTCTCTTTTTTTTATAAGCACTGTGCACTTAGCAGATAAAAATGAGCATCCTATCGCTGGCCTCCACAAGTCACACTTCTCAACGGCGAGAAGAAACAATGCTTTGCTTGGCAGGTGCTGCTCGGTGCCAGTGATGGGAAGTTGCGTTTCAAGGCGGGTAACAGCTGCATCCACGGCGTCTTTTCTGCACGTGTCTGCTGATGAGCAGCGCAGAGATTCCTGACGTTGCCTCCAATAAAGAGAACTAATTACCCTCCACAGGGCCACCTGGGCTAGAGACAGCTCATGTCAGGAAAGGGCTTTGGCAAACACATTTATTTGTCCAGGACCAAGGCCAGGGCCAACCATCGCCATTCTTTCTGGGATCAGAGCAGAGCCAGATGCACACAAGATCAATAAAAGGTCCAGAGTTCACTGCGGGCTGGGGGCAGTACAGGCAGACAAGGCGTCCCCTGGGAGGCAGCGGCGATGCCCTCCAAGTGTGCACAGGGAATGGCCCCGCCCACGCACCAGGACCTGGTACCAGGTCCACATCCTTCTCTGCAGAAAGCTGAGGGGTTTGGACAATGGCAAGCGAGGAAGGGGGTTGACAAAGAGGGAAGGTTGCTTTCTTGATGCGAACGAGTCTCCTTATACTAGAAGAACTCTAAGTAGACAATGTGTTGGCCTTAGCATCCCCTCCCTTTACATACAAGGAAGTGGCACGGTAGGCAAGCGACCCCATCACCTATCTGGAAACCAGAAGAGGAGAGAATTCGCAATTACGGAGCACACACTCATGAGCTAGGTTAATCATGTCCACAATCCTATGAGGTTGGCATTTGCTTGCCCCCTGCCCACCCCTCACATGTGGGCTAAGGAAACTGAGGCTCAAAAGGATTCAGGAACTTGCTTGGAGCTACCCTTCATAGGCTGGATTCGGCCTGCGACCCATCTGGGTCCTGGTCTATCAGCGGTAAACAAGCGCACCTCTGTTTAGTAACTGCCAGTGTTTTCTTCAATTTCCTTTCCATCTAAAGAGAAGGCTGTTGTTAGTTGCCATCAAGTCAAGTCTGACTCATAGCGACCCTCCCAGGGTTTTCTATGACTGGTTGTTTTGGGAGTGGATAGCCATGTCCTTCTCCCGTTTTTTTTTTTTTTTGTGGTCCTGGGGGTTGAACCCAGGGCCTCATGCTCGCATGCTCTGCAAGTGCTGGACCACTGAGCTGCACCCCAGCCCATTTTTTGCTTTTTGAGACAGGGTCTCGCTAAGTTACACAGACTGCCTCTGGTCTCGAACTTGCGATCCTCCTGCCTCCGCCTCCCGAGCTGCTGGGATTACAGACATGCGCCACCACGCCCGGCTCCTTCTCCCATTTTTTTTTTGCAGTGCTGGGGATCAAATGCAGGTCCACAGAGAGTGCAGTGCAGTGCTCTACCAACTGAGCTAAACCCCAGCCTAAAGAGAAGGTAGCCTAAACCTATCACTAAGGACATCTGCTCCTCCCTAAGCTGTGGCTTTACCAATTACCTTGTTTGCTCAAACCCAATGCCTCAGTGTACTACAGAGCTCAGCAGATGGCAGAAAGAACATGCCATTTGCCTTCTGCCCAAAGGTGAGTATGTAACTAAGACATGGCTCCTTTATGGGAACAGGTGCTTCTACTTAAAATCACATCACATGGTAACTTCCTGTGTCACTTTTGATTTACTCCCCAGTCCCAGCACAAGGAAGTTGTTGTTAGGTGCCATAGAATCAGGTCCAACTCATAGCAACCCTATGTACAACAGAACGTAACACTTCCTGACACTGTGCCATGCCCGGCACTATGTCAGTGCTTCTCTGCTATTCATAGGGTTTTCCATGGCTGATTGTTTTGGGATTGTTTGTGGGTTGCCAGAGGTTTCTCCCATTTTTGTGGTGCTGGGGATTGAACTCAGTGCCTCAGAGAGTGCCAAGTGGCACTCTACCAACTGAGCTAAACCCCAGCCCCACAGGAAGGTAGAATGTTTCAAAAATTTATAAACTACCATGCCGACTTATCATACTGTCAGTTCCTAATTACTCATGTTTAAGGAAAGCACAAAAAGAAAACCCTAAACGAGATTAAAGTTCATCACTTAATCCAGCCCACAGTTTTGTCTTCTCAGCTCACCAAATCTTTTGTCAGAAAGAAGTTTATGGACTACCTATTCACAGAGGCAGTAAATTGTATGCCAGCGGGGTACCTCTAGAAGTCACTTCTGAACTAAAGTACCTTAATTCTTTTGAGTCTTGTCATGAAATGGCTACAGCTCCCTGGCTAATAGTCAAATTATTACAGTCTTGCTTGGCTTGGTCTCATCCTAATCTGCACTCCAGCTTCTGTTTCATAAAACAGGCTTCTCTGCCTTTCCTGAGACCTCTTTCTCCAGGCCTGATGCCGTGACCTCTTGTGGGCAGCGTTGCCCTCGTGGAGAAAAACCTCACCTACGAAGGAAAAAGCTCTGCCCAGAGGCCCCTGGGGAGGTGCCATTTTCGTCTTCTATTGCACTGCACTGACATTTTTAAATTATAATGACTCCATATCCCAAATGAGCCCTAAGAACATTCTGAATCAGCTAATTAATAAATCAATTGCTCTTCAAGATGGCATTTATCAAATTCACAACTAATATGTGAGGTGAGGTGAGGGCGGAAGTCTGCCGCTGCTGTGCCATGGGCTTAGTCGGACCCATTTCCGGAAGATCCAGCCTGTTCCGGAACCCTTGCTATCCTCTCACTGTAGAAGCATGAGCCGCTGCCTATACAAACTCTCTGAGTCCACTGGGGCACAGACTCAGCCTCAGAGGCAGCCTCTTCTGACCGATGAGTAGCTGCTGGAGATCTTCCTCATGGCTCTGCCAGCTTTTCATACTCTGGGGGCTTGTGTGTGGCTGTGATGCTGAAAGCTATGCCACTGGTATTTCAGATACCAGCAGAGCCACCCAGTGGTGGATAGGTGTCAGCTGAGCTTCTAGACTAAGATAGACTAGGGAGAGGGACCCGGCAGCGCACTCCCAAAACAATTAGCCATTGAACACCCCATGAACAGCAGAGAAGCTCTGTCAAATATAGTGCCAGAAATGAACCCCTCCCAGGTGGGAAGGCATTTAAGAAATGACTGGGGAAGAGTTGCCTCCTCAAAGTCGAGTTGACCTGAATGACAGGAATGGAGTAAAGCCCCTGGGACCTCCATCTGTGGATGTGGTACAACTCAACATGAGATAAAACACAGTGACTGCAACAATGGGCTCAAACATAAAAAGACTGTGTGCATGGCACAGTGTTGGGTAGTACTTTGCTCTGATGTACTTAGAGTCACTATGAATTGGGACCGGCTCCATGACACCGACCAATAACAATAAGCTAAAGAACTAAGAACAAGAGCATCCGTCCTAATCAGATACAACGTTCCACATGGCGGTGGTAACTGAAACACCGTAGGGCTACACCACTGAACTAAGATGAAAACAAATTAGGGGGCACTACTGAGATGTTGGTGACATTCTGGTGTTTACATCTTGTTTGTGAGGCACAGAGTTGACATGTGAGTTGACACTAGCAAGCTGGATATACTTTTTTTTTTTTTAGATACTGGGGGTTGAACCCAGGGCCTCGCGCTTGCATGCTTTGCAGGTGTGGACCACTGAGCTGCACCACCAGTCCATTTTTTTACTTTTTGAGACAAGGTCTTGGTAAATTATGCAGACTGCCTCTGGCCTCAAACTTGTGATCCTCCTGCCACTGCCTCCCGAGTTGCTGGGATTACAAGCGTGTGCCACCATGCCCGGCTGGACAGACTTCTTTGCAGGTAACAGACCATTGGTGAATTCCTCCATTCCTGAAGACCTGGTACATTTTCCACAGGCTTCAGAATCACTGCCAAAGCAAATCACTGTGGCATTTCAGCTGTTAGAGCAGCGTGCCCAGCTCTGGATTGTTTGCTTAGTGTCTTTTTCTTGGCTGTAGACTATACCCTCCTCATCACTGCAGCCACAGCACTCTCCTCCATGTGCTGTGGGGCTGGTGTTAACAGGGTGGACAAGACAGGGAAGGGATGGGAAGGGGGCCCACATGTGCTGTCCTTCGACAGTGGAATGACATATAATTGGACGAGAAGATGAGAGCCAGGAGCCTGGGACCTGGAGAGTACAGGGAATCATTGCTTAGAGGTGGCAGGATTGAGTCCTATAAGGGCTCCGTTTTCACCTTTTTTTCCTTTGTTACATCATCAGTAGAGTTCTTCTCCCCGAAGGGACTTCTTCTTTTTTTTTCCCCTTAGGAAGGAGATAATGGGCCTTGACTTTGCAGTCAAATAGTTACTCAAGCCTAATGGCTCCGCAAATGACTCAGACAGAATCGAATCTGGAGGGTAGGTATTAGGGGTAGAATATGTATGTGGGGAATCCTAAGTGGCACATTGTCCTACAGAGAAGGAACACCAGAGAAGTACAGAGATGGAACAGAGGTGGGGCTGGAGAGAGATGGAAAAGGAATTAGACAGGTGTCTGTATTAGGCAGAGCACACTAAGAGTGAAAACAGAGTAAGCTCTCTGTATCCGAGTTCAAGGTCTCTGAATCCGGCCAGATTGACAGAGACACACAGGCAGAAACTCAAGTCAGAAAAACTAAGTCAGTTCAAGGAAGTTGTATTTTGCCATCTAAGCCCATTGGTGAGCAGGTATCAGAAAGCTTCAATGACAGTCCATAGTTTTTTCATGACTATGCAGAGACCTCACACAGGGCGTGACATCAAGAGTTGGGCTGGCGTGAGACCCAGACAAAGCAGGAAGTTACTTTGGACACAATTTTTCTCCTCTCATTGTATTTGGACTTGAATTGGATGCTCACAGTATCTGAAGAAAAGCATTGGCAGGAAGTGATTTCTTACTTTGGGTTTTGCAGTCCTATTTATAAACCGATGGTGAACGGAATATAATAGTTCAGTTAGGACCCCCATCTCCTTATGCCCAATATTATAATTCTGAAATACAAATGGAATAAATACATAGGCAGGTCATTTCCAAAATGATTTTTATTTGCTCAACAGATTGAATCGGTGCAGTAGTAAAATTACAGTTGGTTAAGTAAATCTTGAGTCAGAGTAAGGTTTACCAAGGTAATGTTGATCTTTAACCCCTTAGTCTAGCAGACGTTCTCAGGAGCGAGAGGAAACCCCAACATCTATATCAGCAGAGAACTCACAGAGTTTGAAATGTTCCAAGCTGACTCTCTCACAGCTATTTATGACAGCTTGACAGTTAGTTACAGAAAAAAAAAAAAAATCAGGAGCTAGAATGCTTTCTCTTCTGCCTTGCAGGGGACTATTTATGCAAGCCCGATTGATCATTTGGTGCCTTAATTTCCCTTCCTGCAGGTTGCTGGAAGCCTTGTCAACTAGGCCACGGATTGGAATAAGCTAGCACTGCACCTTATTTTTAGTTTATTGGCCAGATTCTATTACTAAAGTAAGCGTCTTTTGTCTGTAAGAGAAAGAGTTTAAGAAAGAAATGATCCACTCGTAATAGTTTAAATATTCTGTATGATAGATTTAAAAATAGTCATGCGTTTATATGACCCTTGGTGGCAAATATTGCCTTACTCTCCAGTTCCAGTCTTTAAAAAACAGCTCCCTGTAAGCATTCTGGCTCTGGTCTTCTCCATACTCAGAAATACCTATTGTATGGTTTTATCAGGATATCTTGTAATTTAGAAAATCAAGCTTCTTCATTTTGATATTTTGGAGGAAAATGGTGTATTTCCTCTGTGACGCTACCGATCCATGCCACACTCAACTCGTTGACAGGCAGAAAGGCAGGGGGGTAAAACCCCAAACAGTATAATGGACCTGGAGGGATCTGCTTTTTCTCACATCATTCAGGAAGATTTTTCACAGTTCACAGCGAGGATTTTCTGAGGCTATGAAAAGGCAGGCCAGAGACGGGATAATGGGATTGAGCTCCGGCTGACTTGCAAATGGTGCACTTACTCTAAGAATCTTTCTTCCTCTCACCCTCCCTCTCTTCCTTCTGGTCCTCTTTCTCTCTCTTCCTCCTTCCTCCATTATTCAGATTGTGCGAAATTACACCATTTTAAAAAATACAGCTACCATCCTTTTCCTCTGGTCAGTCCGGATTACTGTCAGTCCAGGCAAGTGGCGGAATTGGGTGCAGATAGCAGGGAGTGAACAAGTTTCGCTCATTGATTTAATCTATGAGGCAAATCATAGCAGGTATTTTTACAGGGATCCTGGAAGAGTACTAGGGAAATCCAGTGATTATTTCACACACATTTCCAGGTATGCCTTATACTCTGTCTCTCAGGGACCTCCGACAGCTCAGGTCATGGGGAAGAATCAGATAAACTGAACACTGATTCTGGGCCTCCATACAAAGCTTTTTAAATGTGATCTACAGAGCTGGGAACTGATTAAGAAACAAAGCTCAGCGACCGGTGCTTGGAAGCTGACCGCACCAGTGAGCAGGAACAATTAGGCACAGGCGGTACAATCTTCAAAAATACTTTCTAGCCATGCCCTGTTGCTGATCGCCAAACTCATGGTAATGAAAGAAAACATACTTCACCTGACTATTCACAGACTTTGAGGCTGCTTCCATTGTTGGGAAAGGCTCGCCTGGATGGAAGTTAACCTGGAGGAATGAATGACCCAGTGGCATCTAAGGTCACAAAGCAAGGAGCCCCCTTCACCTGAAATCTGGCAGTGAGGGACGCAGAAAGGAATAGAATTTGGGATTGTTTGTTTGTTTGTTTGTTTGGGAGGATGTTTGATCCATGCAGGGGAGTATTTTAGGCCTCCCCAATCTCATCTGTTTGATCTATTTTTCTCTTAAGCATGTGTGCTCAGTAAATTATATATTGTAAGAGACCCTGGGGTGTGCAATCCCATCTCTTTTAATACACTCTTCCATTCTGACAAGGAGCTTCAGTGGCTTGGAATAATCCTCTTCAATTGACAAAAGAAGCCCCCAATTTCTAAGTTTTTAAACCATTAGTGGCTGATCAGTTGCAACAAATATGCTGCCATGGCTGTGGCTGCACCTAATGATTGAATTTTAAATATTCATGATGGATGGCTGTCTGTGTGTGTGCACAGAAATGACAACACCCGTGGCTGCTTCTCACCAGGGCACCCTTAGAGCCGAGACAGAAGCTGCATATGTCAGGTATTTTCTGCTTAAATATTCCAGCCATTAAAAAAATTATTCTATCATATAGATCCAGTAGCATTAATGCACAAGATACATGCATTTACAAGTAAAACAATGTTGAAACGGGTTGAATCTACCCCTCCAAAATTGCCCTTTAGTGTCTGGAAAAAAAAGAAAAAAAGCATTGAGCACCAGCAATGCTGGCAGTGGTTATTAGTGATTCAAATTTTTCTTATTTTTGCGCGTCCATACTTTAACATTTTTTCCTCCAACAAACAAATTATTTTTTGTAATTAGACAAAAGTTCACTTTAAAAATCTCAAGCTAAGCAAAATAAGACTATAAAAAATTTTGACCCAACTTAACAATTCTTATTTGAGAAACATGTGCTTACAGTTTCTATAAATCAGCACAAAGGGAAGAATAAGTTTTGTCTAAGTTTTGGGTCTGAAATGGGTGAGAAATGAGGTCTGTTTTGCTGTTGGACAAGAAAAGGTAATCGATTTTTGGAGAAATTCAATGCAGAGACTATAATGATCAGAAAGGGGACATGCTTTAAGGAATAAAAGTGGACCAAATATATTTTTGCCATTATTTGTGGCTCAGATTATAAACAACTGAGAAATATTAGCTGAAATGAGAATGGCTCCATTTCAGTCTGCTTGGGTGGACCCCTAATTCTTTCTTGTTTCCCTCTTCTCCTTCCTGCTCAGCAGTCCCTATGGCCCCTTGGACTCTCTCCTTTGTGGTGGTGATAATGTTCTCTGACACACATATTTAAACTCTACCAAATCTTACTATTTCTTGCTTTGTGCATTCATACCATCTTGTTTCAAATGGATTCAAACTTAATAGTATATATGCATATCCTATCACAGAAAAGCCTGCAGCCCTAGCACTGTGGCGTCTGGAAGCTAAGCAGGGTTGGGTCTGGTTAGTAATTGGATGGGAGACCGCCTGAGAACCCCAGGTGCTGTAGGCTTGGGAGATGGACCCGGCAACCCACTTCGCCAAAATAGTCAGCCATTGAAAACCCTATGAATAACAGAGAAGCACTGACAATAGCGTTTCCTCTATTGTACATAGGGTCACTATGAGTCGGACACCGACTTGACGGCACCTAACAACAACAACATCACAGAAAAAGGGCAAATAAGAAACAGGTATTATAGAGAGCAAAACCAGTCATACTTCAATTGCGTGCAACTCTATGTGTGAATAGACACTTAAGTTTGTTATTCTATAATAGGATTCTGTGAATTCTTGAGACCAGTGACTAAGTGGTTAAACAGCCAACTCTGTTAATGGATAGTCTATGATCAGTCCCTAGAAATTTCCTGTAGAGAAGGATTAGAGCAAATACTTCAAAAGGATGGTCTAGAAACTGCACCTTCAAGAAACACGGCGGGGGGGGGGGGGAAACAAGACTGGATCTGATCTCATGGCTGATAAATAGCCAGACAGTGCCCGTGGGTTTGGCCCTTCCCTCTTGAGAGGTCGGATCACGAGTTCATTCAGAGGAAGGGGAAGCAGCAGGGACAGGTGATGATGAAGGCAGCAGGGGCCTCACTGGGAATGAATCATTTCAAGATTTGAGTCTGAAAATCACTTGCTTTGTAACAACGTTGCACCTAGCAGCAAAAGGAACCCGAAGGAAGGTAAAGACCACTCAACCCACATGAGAGCCAGTGTAATTTCACACCATGATATGAATTTGCTCTATTGTTGTTGTTAGGAGCCGTTGAGTCCAACTCATATGAGTCCAACTCATAGCGACCCTATGTACAACAGGCTAAAACACTATTGTCAGTGCTTCTCTGCTATTCACAGCGTTTTCAATGGCTGATTGTTTTTTGGGAGTGGGTTGCCATGTCCTTCTCCCATTTTGCTCTATTCTATCAAAATACCCGTGTATCATCCCCTATCATTTGTGGTCCAGCATGTTTCCCAGAAATGTTATGTAAAATTCTGAAAGGCTATTTGTGGGTCACTGTGACCATTTTCAGTACTATTTGGTGCAGTCACATAAGCTACAGAGAAAATGATCTTATGAGGCAACATGGCCTAGTATGCTAACCAAGAACAAGATATACATACATATATCTTGTTTATGTGTACTTATATACTATATACTTGTTTGTATATTTATATATACTATATAAAACATGTATTTTGTGAATTATAGGAGATTTATAGACAATTAGTATTGGCATCATCAACCAACCACCTTTTTAGCTGGCTTGAAAGTCTTACTTGTCTAACATACAATTTTATTTCAATTCTGTGTATTTACCCCATTTAGACCCAGGGCATTTGTAGCTAGTTGTCCTCTGCCTGGTATCAGAATTTTTTAAAAAATAGCAAGCAGCATTTTATGAAATCTAAGCTTCTTCTATATGATTCTGTGCAAAAGAGATGTAAGCATTGAAACAGTGGCAAAAAATTATTTTAATGATACTTTCAAGTCCTTATCACTACAATTAAAGGAAACAGAAAGCCTGATTTGCCAGGACCTTTCTAGTAGACAGCAGTTTCCCAGGTGACCCCTTTCGTCTGTGTCCCTCTTCATCCTCAAAACCGTCCCTGTCTGAATGAACATTAGATGGTCTTGATCAAGGCTCTCTAATAGTTCCTGAGATACACAGGGTTGTATTGCCAACATCTAGCGCTGATACACACCTCAACCTTATATATTTTCTTTACTCCTGTTGAGAGAAAACTCTCTGATGTACATATAGACCCCGATCAACACAGAAAGAGGACTATTGGCAAGACAAAGAGAATTCACTCCAACACAATGTGGAGTATGATTGACCCTAGAAATCACCCATATGCTCAGGGCCTCTTTCCAGAAAAGTGGGAAACTGGGAATTTTACATGGATTTCTTTTTAGAATCTTAACATTCAGTACTTTGGCAACTTAGGTGCCAGTACTTTCTGATAAGCATGTTCCACTTTTAAGCATCGTCCCCCTGGGCACCTTCTCTCTGAGGGTATCAATGGCTCCATAATCTTATAGACTGCCCCTGAGGCTTGCAGAACTACCCAGAAGCAGAATTGAAGGCCACCTTTTCCCAGGCACACGGTGTGATGACCCGGTGTCTCTTGGGTGCTGTTTACCTGTGGTGTGGCCTGCTTTTGGCTTGTACTGCCTGATCAACATCACAGATTTAACATGCCAGACAGATGACTTTCTTCTTCTAGGCCTTTTGAAATTCTTCAAAGGAAGGCCAGTTTCCTTTGGCTCTGCAAATCCACTCTATATTGCCAGTGCCCAATCCTGTAAACCCTGAAGCTTAGAGAGAAACATGGAAGAAAAGGAACACAAAGAGAAAGAAAGAGGTACCAGACCCCAGGAGAACACAGGGTGTCTTTAGGCACCCTCTCTTCTTAAACATTGAAAACCAACACTTAGTTTATTACTTCCATTTTCCAAACAGAGAGTCCATGCTCATACCTGGCAATATGGGGCTAATATAGAGAATAAATTACACAGGATGGGGGACATGTTGGCTTAGGCATTTAAGCAGAAAGTGGATTTTGTGTATATGGCTTTAGGAATTATTGTAAAGGACCCAAGCAAATGTAGTTATGCTTGCAGGGTGATCTGCTGTGGCTTGTGTTAAAACAATGACCACACGATTTAAGGGATGTGAAGGGGCATTCCCCCATGGAACTGACCTTAGAGATCTTTGCAGTGCACAGCAAAGGTGGTCACTACTAGAAACTGCTGCTGCTGTTCTTGTTGTTAGGTGCTGTCCAGTCGGGTCTGACCCACAGCAACCCTCATAGGGCTTTCAATGGCTGATTGTTTCAGGATGGCTTCCAGAGTGGTCTGCCACATCCTTCTCCCGTTTTTGCAGTGTGGGGATTGAACCTGGGTCCTCAGAGAACGTGGAGCAGTGCTCTACCAACTGAGCTAAATCCCAGCAATAAAAGCTAGAGAAGTGAAAGCCATTCTTCAGTGCTAGTCAGCTTTTCACTACTATAACCAGTCTGTGAGATGATCAATTTATAAAGGGAAAAGGTTTACATTGGCTCACTATTTTAGAGGCCTCACTTTATGATTGTTTGGCCCATTATTTGGACGAGACAGGACATCATGGCAGCAGAGTATAGCAGAGCAAAACCATCCACCTCATGCCAGGAAGCAAAAGAGAATTGGGGGGGGGGGCTCTCACAAACCTCTTTAAGCTCATAACCCCAATAACCTAAAGACATTCCACTAGGCCCCGCCTCTTAAAGGTTTCACCACCTCCCAAATAGCTCCATACTGGGGGCCAAACACAGGGAGCCATTTAAGATCCAAACTACGGTACCTTCTAAGTCTGTTCAATTTCTCTCCAGAAGAAACCAAGGGGTTGTAAGACTCTGAGCTCCTTGGGGCACACTGCTAATTTCAATTTAAGTTCAACTGGCAACATTGCAATCTCCGCCTTTGTTCTATCAGCTACATCACAGGCTGGCTGTACCACACAGAATAATACAGCTTTATAGATTTACATGAAATGAAAACAGTTTACGAGTCCCACAGGAATCAGGCCCAAAGGAAGTACATATTTTAGAATTATTGAAAGCATTCTGGAGCACTTGTTCTATAGCACCACAGATCATTCAATCAAGTATATCATCAGTATGGTATTGAACAAAGCTTGATGAGAACTTTGCGAAGCACCATTCTTTATAACCTCTTCACAAATCATCGTAGGACTGCGTCACATTCACGGAATAAAATGTGAAAGATACAGAAAGGACTATGGGTCCAAAGATGCATGGAGCCTGCCATCAATAGCTTATTTTTATTCCCTGTGCTCACCAAGATTCAGAGGATTGGATATTTTTAGTTATATGGTACTTTTCTAATGTGGGGACTATTAGTAATCCATTCCAAGAACTTCACTTTGGCCAAAGTAAAACATTCTGGTTGGTGATCTCTCCCTTCCTTGTAGACTCTGGTTTGTGAGGTGGAAAGAGCACAGTAGGTTTACCTCCTCATGGTGATCCTTCATTAGTTACAAGATCTTGGGCAAGTTTTGTGCCCTCTGAAATGGGTCTCAGGGGCTGTGGTTTAGCTCAGTTGGTAGAGCGCTGAGCTGCCCTCTCTGAGGACCCGGGTTTGATCCCCAGCACTGCAAAAACAGGAGGACATGGCAATTCACTCCTGAACAATCCTGAAACAATCAGCTACTGAAAACCTGGTGACCCTAACAACAACAACAAAATGGGCCTCAGTTTTATTTTTGTATTTTTAAGAAGTAATGTATGTGAAAACTACCTTTAAATGGGAAGGCACAGGACACAAGTTACTACTGTCCTTGTGTTACAAAGAATTGATGACAGAGTGACTAAGTGACCAAAACCACAAAGCGATTCCATTACAGAACCACACATCCCAGGGAACTCACTGGTGCCCACACTTCCCATTGGTGCTCACACTTCTCACTGGCACTCACACTGCCCATGTGGACTGAAGGCCACGCTTCAAATCTGCACTTAAAGTTCCGGCAGGTTCAAAGGGGACCATCCAGAAAGCTGCTCCTTGCCCCAAAGTTATGACATGCTCCCAGAAAATGAGAAAAATCAAGTGAATTCACTTCCTATCCTTGGGGAGGATGCGTATGAGTTTCAGGTGTAGAACAGACAGCCCTCATATTCTCAAACGAACAAGGTGACAGTGGCACAGGCTGGGGACCTGCAGATGTGTTTGCTGGATACAGTGGGGAGGAGAAGCTGAAAGGATGCTTTGAGGATTATGGAAATGGCCTGTAGGTCTCCAGAAGACAGTTTTGGAGGTTGGGGTACAAGTCCATAAAAAGAGGCAAACCACCTCAGGTCATCTTCCCATTTTCTCTCCGAGAGAGGCTGCAGAGCAGGCAGGTCACGTGACATCTCGATGTTTACTCACGTGCTAAAGTCTTTAGGCACCGCAGTCAGAAAATCAGAGGATGTTAGACGCGGAAGAAACTTTTAGCAACCCCTTCATAGGTGGAGAATTAAGTCCGATGTGTACAAAGTTTTGGCTCAGTGTCTGGCACATAGTAAGTGTTCAAGAAATATCAATGGTTTTGCTACTAATTCGGCCTCCTAAGTTCTCAATGAGAAAATGGAAGGCCAGAGAAGTGGTATTTTGCTAAAATCAAATCCATAAGGCTATAATGAATGCCAAAATATGGACTATAAATGTAATCATTTATCATTAATCCCTTATCATTAATTATTTACCATTTATAGTGCTGGAGACAAATATTAAATATAATAGGGACCGCCAAAAGAACCAATAGATCTGTCCTAGAAGAATATTCAGAGTGCTCCTTGGAAGCAAAGATGGCTAGACTGCATCTTATGTATTTGGACATGTTGTCAGGAGGGACCAATTCCTAGAGAAGGGCATCATGTTTGGGAGAGTGGCAGGTCAACAAAAAAAAAGGAAGACCCTCAACTAGATGGATTGACACAGTGGCTGCAACAATGGTCTTAAACATAAATAAGATTGTGTGCCTGGCACAGAGTTGGGGAGTGTTTCATTCTGTTGTATGTAGGGTCGATATGAGTTGGACTCGACACGACAGCATCTAAAAACAGCAGTAGAGGCAGCAAATTTCCCTGTGCTAACTCTGGTGCCCAGAATGTCTCACGGACACGCATCCGGTGGGTGGGCTGGATGTGTTATCAGGCCCTCCAGGTCTATAGAAGCGATAGTGTTAAATGACAGAGCAGCACACGGAACCATCTCTCTGTGCTCCATGTCAATGTCAGGAACACTTTCATGGACAGCTCCAAGCTGCAGACGATCCTCCGGGTCAGGACTGGCAACAGCAGAGGGCACCGCCACAGTCCCCAGGCCAGGAGACTGCTGTCCAGAGGGCGATTCCATGACACACTCTGATTACTCAGCGCTGAATGCTGTGGATGGACAGAGCTGGTTGTTTGCGGCAGAGCATAGTGGGGGATATTTGGCTCCCTTTGGGGTCTTTCCAGCAGCATGCTGGCTGGTAGACAAGTTCCCTCAAGGAACATCATGCTGTGTGTGTGTGCGGGGGGTGGGGCAGCATGGGTACAGAATCAGAACCTTAGACTCCTGGGACGCACTGTGATTACTCTCAATTCCCCCGCCCTCACTACGCCATCCATGTGTTCTTAATCCAGGAGAAAGCTTGCGGAATCACCAGCCTTGACGGCCATTCAATTTTAAACCAATAATTTGAGCCTGGCGATGGCCCTACGTCGTGACTCTCTCCCTTGCCACTAGAGAGGGGCATGTTTGGATGCCTGAGGTTTCCAGAAGAGTCGCCCGAGGACAAATGGGGCGAGCAGCCGGAGCAGGTGTTATGTATTAAGCAATCCCATCCCCCTCCTATTTGAATATGGACTTCATCTGATGCGACACGCTGGTGGGTAATAAATCTCAGGGTCTGACATCTTTGGAGGTCTGAGCGAAATGACGCTTCTGTGGGACAAAAAGCACTGCAGGCAAAGAGATGAAACAATACTGGAATAAAAAAAGGTTATCAATGTATATATTAGAGAAAAGAAGTTTGTTCCGGTAAAATGGCGTCACGGATGTTTTATAGTTAAAGAAATTTTAAACAGACTCTTCTGGATTTTTCTCCCTGTTTTTTTTTTAAAACACAGACTAGATTTATCATCCTAGCGGTCTATCTATATGCATTGCAGTCTCTTCTTTGCTTCCTATTTTGTTTTGTGAGTTTAAAAATCATCAGGGAATTTATAAGGAGGGGGAAATATTTCAAAACATATGTTTGACAGTCCCGAAACCTCACATTGGTGTGGCTTGTTTCACTCCACAACGTGTATTTACAGCGACGATCTCATCTTTATCCTGGGCATCCAAGGTTTGCTATCATTTAGAGCACAGGAAATTAGTTCAGGTCTGTGGAGACAGCATCACACACTGCTTCTTTCTAAGTTTCTAATTTTCATACGGCAGCAAAAAATTTTATGAGTCCACAGGAAAACAAAATAAACTTATTATGAGAAAATCATTGTACGCGCCCTTATAAAAATTCCTTATAAAAATTGTCATTTTCCAAATGGAGGCTGGGAAACCCTGAGTCACCCTTAAAGACTGTTTAGAGCTCACTCCTTCTGGGGGTTTGCTGGCTGCTGTCTCTGTCCCCACTCTCTGGACCATGTGTCCTTTGAGACACCACATGCACCTGCATTTACCAGGATGCCAGCTCATCTCCATGGCACTGCAAGTGTCCATCAGCTTGAGAGCAACATCAATGTCTTTATCTTGCTAATCTTCCCTAGCACAGTGCAGGGACGTGGTTGGTGTTCGGTACATGTGGAATGAATGGAGAGAAAGCCTGAAGGACATAAGTTCTTTATTGGATGTGTGTACTGCGAACTGGTTGCCTGCCTAGCAGTCAAAGGATATTCTGAAACAGTAAGATGCCTTGTCGTTGTTGTTCTTAGGTGCTGTTGAGTTGAGTCCGACTCATAGCGACCCTATGTACAGCAAATCGAAACACTTCCCGATTCTGTGCCAGGCACACAATCTTATTTATGTTTAAGCCCATTGTTGCAAACAGTGTCAGTCCATCTGGTGGAGGGTTTTCCTTTTTTTCCTTGACCTGCCACTCTTCCAAACATGATGTCTTTCTCCAGGGATTGGTCTCTCCTGACTATATGTCCGAAATATGTAAGACGCAGTCTGGCCATTCTTATTTCCAAGGAGCGCTCTGGTTGCACTTCTTCTAGGACAGATCTGTTGGTTCTTTTGGCAGACCATGGTGTATTTAATAGACGTCTCCAGCCACCATAATTCAAAGGCATCAATTCTTCTCCTATCTCCCTTGTTCAATGTTCAGCTTCCATAACCATATGATGCGATAAGATGCCTAGGACTTTTATAATTTATGAGGCCAAGTTCAGATGGGGCCAGAAGAGAAAGAGTCTCCTGGTGGAGAAAGGACGATGACAAGACCATAGGGAATCTGAATGGACATTAGCAGTAACTGAGCTCTACTCTCCCCTGCGGCTGAGAGCAGTTCTCTAGGTAGAAAGACTCTGGAAAGCAGAATAAAGAGGTAGTGCTCAGATAGTCAACAGCCAGTGATCAGAAAGCAAACGAACAGCCTCATCCTTTAAGGGCACTTAATGTAAAGTAAAGCCTTTTGTCCAAGTTCTAGGACTCTGTGATTGGTGGTGTCAGAGCTGACCTACTTGTAAGCCATGAAATCTGCACCTTAAGAAGGCTGGCCATCTTTCTCCTCGAAATTCTTACGCTGTGCAGAGCACTGGGGAATTCTGGGACCTCAGCCCACCCACCAGAAGAAAGTAAAGCAATAATCATAGTCTCTGCTTTTACTGAAGAATATAATTTGTAACTCTTGTAGTTGTTGTTGTTAGGTACTGTTGTGTTGGTGTCCAACTCATAGTGACCTTACACATAACAGGCGAAACACCATTGTCAGTGCTTCTCTGCTGTGCATAGGGTTTTCAACGGCAGATTGACTTTTGGGAGTGGGTTGCCAGGTCCTTCTCCCAAGCCTATAGAACCTGGTGTTCCCAGGTGGTCGCCCATCCAAGTACTAACCAGGCAGGACCCTGCTTGGCTTCGGAGATCTGACAGGATCAGAGGCCACAGTGCTATGGCTGCAGGCTTTTGTAACTCTTACTATATGGCTACTAATAAACCATATCTGAATGCTATTTTGTAAAATTAACAGATGCTTAAGGCAACAATAAATCTAAACACACAAAGAGGAGGCACAGCCAGATGTGAATGTAGGTGTGGTTCTGAATTTTAAATTCTAATAGGGCAGAAAAAGAAAGAAGAACCAAAACAGAAAGAATACAACCTAAAAGGAGATGATTAGGAAAGAACATTAATTAGCATAGGCATAATGAAGTTCTGTGATTTTAAACAATAAATGGCACCCAGAGCAAACAGGAAACACAAATAGCAGTGACATTAAACACCAAAAAGAAAGAGGAGTGGGGAGTCAGCTTAACCTCTGCAACTGGTTTACTTCTGGCTGAGGCAGGAAGAGGTTTAACAGAGATTAAGGAAGACAAATACACAGGAAGCAGGCTGGTGAGCCACGCTCTATTGAGTTTTGTGCAGCCAGCCAAGTGGGAGGTCTAGTTTTGAGCTCACAGATTCTCTTACACCCAAGGAAGCCAGGAGACCCCAGGGAAGGAGCCCTTTGCTCTAGAACAGGCTGGTGGTCTCCCCACCCAACTCCCTGTGAAACTGAATAAAACACTATGATCACTAGATTCTGATTTAGTCGTTTCTGATTTTCTTTGTGGGCTGGGGTTTAGCTCAGTTGGTAGAATGCTACGCTGCACTCTCTGAGGACCCAGGTTCGATCTCTAGCACTGCAAAAATGGGAGAAGGACATGGCAATCCACTCCTAAAGCAATCCCGAAACAATCAGCCATTGAAAACTCCATGGCACCTAACAACAAGCAATGGTTTTCTTTGTTGGTGTATAAGAAATCAATACACTGATACATTTTCTTGCAGTTGTGTTGAACAAATACCCCTGTTTATTCTTGTTGTTGTTGTTAGGTGCCGTCGAGTCGGTATCCGACTCATAGCGACCCTCATAGGGTTTTCAATGGCTGAGTGCTTCGGGATTGCCTTGGGATTGGATTGCCAGGCCCTTCCCCCCATTTATGTGGTGCTGGGAGTTGAACTCGGGACATCAGAGACTGCAGGGCAGCGCTCTACCCACTGAGCTAAATCCCAGCCCCCTGTTTATTCTTAGAAATACACAATTTCAGAGATGGAACACCTAAGGTCATGAAGTCCACCCATCAATTCAGCAAGTGGCCATTTGGCCTATGATCACTGCAAGTGACAAGAACCTCATTTCCTCCTGGAACAGGTTGGTACCATCCTTGAGCAGTCTGGATATTAGTGAATTCTTCCTGAGATTGAGCCAAAATTTGTCTTTCTAAAATATCCACCTTTGGCGCCTGGGTAGAAAATAAATTTAAATGACGTACAATATGAGAACTTTTCAAGTATTAGGAAATGCTATTATGTACTGAGTCTTCTCCTCTTCAGGCAAAATACACTCACCTCTTTCAACCTTCCACCATATGATTTTATGCTTTCTCACTATCATAGCAACGCTCCTCTGAGCTCAATCCAGTTTTTGTAGCTCTCTCTTAAGGTGTGGCATTTACTGGGCATGTGTCACCTACCATGGTGGACCCTCCCCAGCTCTTTCCGGTTACCATCTACGTCCATCAAGCAGCTGCAGACTGAAAGCCCTACTCGCTACATTTATGGAGTAGCTATAATGTGCGATGATTTATGCACTTAATGCACTGATTTTAGCGGTGAGGACAAGTTTACGAGGAGCGCTGCCTTGATTCCTATTTTCTACCCGTTACAGTTTGAATCTAAAATGTCCCCCGAAGGTTATGTGTTTGAGTGTTTGGTCCCTAGCTGGCGGTGCTGTCCTGGGAGGTTAGGGAGTCTTGGGAAGCATGACCCAGATGGTGGAGGTAAGGCCCTGCAGGTGGGCCTTCGCAGGTCTTATCCAGACCCCTGGTAAGCTCTCTGTTCCCTGATCACCAGGATGTGAAGTTCTCTGCCAGAGGCCGCTGCCACCTGCCCTGCCATTATGGACTGGCAGCCTCTAACGGTGAGCCCCAACCAATTACCCTGCCGTAGGTTTGTTTCTGTCAGGTGTTTGTCACAGTGACACATGAGCTGACTAACACACCATCTAAGATAGAAAGCCTGCAGCGCTACCGCTGTGGCATCCAATCCAGTCAGATCTCGGAAACTAAGCAGCGTCCCGCCTGGTCAGTCCTTGGATAGGAGACCACCAGAGAACACCAGATACTGTAGGCTTGGAGGAAGGACCCAGCCACCCACTCCCAAAAAAACAATCAGCCATTGGAAACCCTATGAATAGCAGAGAAGCACTGACAACAGTGTTTTTCGCCTGTTGTATGTAGGGTCGCTATGAGTCCAATACCGACTCAAGGGCACCTAACAACAACAAAGAGGATAGATAGAAAGGTTAAGTAATTCATCTACAGTCACACCTTAACTGATGAGTCTTACGTTGATTCCTGATGCGCTGGCTTTTTATACGTTCTGCCATGTGTTCCAATTTGTGAAGGTCTTTTTAGATCTGTATTCCTACTTCAATGTATTTGTTGTATTCATAATTCCTCCCAGCCTGATGTCATGTCCAACTTGATAAATATCCCCTTTATGACTTTATACATGTAATTCATAGAATTTTAACCAGGACATTACTGTGGCTGGGTTGCCTGGTGGCTCTTGGCTTTTTTTTTGCAATGCCAATGGAAATTATTCGACTTAGTCAAACTATGAGGATTCATTTAAAAAATGAATTCATTGTTGGTTTGCTGAATGCTAAGACCCCGTCACATGCTTCTTTGCATCCCACACAGCTAATAAACGCGCAATAAAAAGTCATTGAAAGCAGTACTGTGTTCTGAAATGCGAAGCCCATGGGAGGGGACCAGAGAGTGGCTCATGCGCTGCCTTCAGCTTCAGTAAACAGTTTCTGCTCTGGTGCCAGGGCTGTCCTCCTCCTGGCCTTTCTCCCTTGGCAGGTGCTATTCTGTTCTTTTCGCATGTCAGTAACACTGTGAACATATCCAGGACATGATGCCTTCCAGACTGAGTACCTGGCCTGACGTGGAGAAACCTGGGAAAGGAGCCATGCTCAAGACCGGACGGAAGCATTATGGCTGGGTCAGAAGCATCTATACTGAGGGGGTTTGAGATGAGAAGTGTCTGTCCATCACACACGAGACTAGAGACTAGACAGTGGAGTAAACTCAAAGAGAACCTGGGGTCTCTCCCTACCACACCTGTCGCTACACCACCTCTCAAAGCATTGCAGGGCCACACTGCAGAAAGGCAGCCTGGTCCTTGAAACTGCCCTCAAGAGCATCTCAGAATGCTGGACATCACTACCGCGGCAGGTCAAATCATGTCCCTGGGCACATGCTCACAGGAGAAACTTCTCTGGTTATACCCTGAAAAGTTTTATACTGACAGTGTTATCAGAGGTCCTTCTATGTTTTATACAAAATACCTTGGAGTAAAGAAGACTGAAAACAGCCGGGCGCGGTGGCGCACGTCTGTAATCCCAGGGGCTCGCGAGGCGGAGGCAGGAGGACTGCAAGTTCGAGACCAGAGGCAGTTTGCTTAACTTAGTGAGACCCTGTCTCAGAAAGTAAAAAATGGGCTGGGGGGGTGCAGCTCAGGGTCCAGCACTTGCAGAGCATGCAAGCACGAGACCCTGGGTTCAACCCTAGTACCAAAAAAAAAAAAAAAGTAAGAAAATGGCTGGGGGTGCAGCTCAGTGGTCCAGCACTTGGAAAGCATGCAAGCAGGAGGCCCTGGGTTCAATCCCCAGTACTGCAAAAAAAAAAAAAAAAAAAAAAAAAAAAAAAAAAAAAAGAAGAAAAAAAAAGGAAAAAAAAAGCCTGAAAATAGTGTTAACTTCGAGAATAATAACAGAATATTTAGTACAGTGCCAGGGACTATGGTAATTGATTTATAGGCATTCTCTCGTGTAATAGTCACAAAAGTTTTACGAGGAATATACTGAAATAGGGTTGGGATTTAGCTCAGTTGGTAGACACTGCTCTGCAGTCTCTGAGGTCCTGAGTTCAATTCCCAGCACCGCAAAAATTGGAGACGGACCTGGCAATCCACTCCCAAGGCAATCCCAAAACACTCAGCCATTGAAAGCCCTATGACGGTCTCTATGAGTCGGATACCAACTCGATGGCACCTAACAACAACAACAACAACATACTGAAATGACTCCCTATTCACACATCTGTAAATGGAAGCAGAAAGTGGTGAATGACCTTGCTTACGATGAGCTGGGAGTCACAGTGTGACCCCAGCATTGTCTCACGCTGCTCCCCTTAAATACAGCATGTTGTCAGTCCAGGTTTTCTAAGAACCAGACACCAAGACGCTCCGTGCCACCATTTTTTAGGGCGGAGAAGGCTCCCGGGGAGCTTGTGCGGGCTAAGGGGGGGCTTGAATGCTGTGGGGGAGCTGGGTCACTGTGGACCAGTGGAGGCGCCCATGGGGTGGGAGGGCAGTGAGGCCAGGTCTTGGGTATGGGGGTATTGGACCTGGACCCACAGATGGCTCTTCACTTGTTATTTAAAAAGATACAAAAAAAACCCCCAACCCAACCCAACCCAACCCAAACCAACCAAAAAAAAAAAAAAAAAAAAAAAAAGAAGCAAATCTGCTCAGAAGCAGGTTCAACAAAATCTTCAAAGCCCACGGTGCAGTGGAGGGAAGCGCTCACTGCCTGTGGCACGGGGTGGCTGAGGCGCCCAGGAGGCAGCCGTAGCTCCACGTGGGGCTGGGCTGAGCCCCAGTGCCCCAGAGCCCCAGAGGAAGGTCAGCTGAGGGTTTCCTACCCAGCAGCCGGAATAGGCTCACTTCCAAAGAATGGCCTTCTGCAGTTTCACAGGTTCTCTGAACAGCATTTGAGAGAGGGGCTTCTTGGGCCACATTCCAGAAAGTTCCCAAGAGGAACGTCCTAAGCCACAGAGCTCATGGAAACGAGTGGGGCTGTTCCAGGAATGTGTCCTCGTTGAGCGTAATGCGGCCAACGCCAATGTCCTCTTAATCTTGTCTTGCTGATTAAGACAACCTTTATTCCCCCCCCAAAATAAATAGTGGCAGAATCTGGTAATTTTGTTGAAACCTGGGCAGAGCCAGGCTTATTGGTTCCGCTTGACCACTGTCCTGCCTCCACCTAGTCAGGGACTGATCTGTCGTCACGTCATCAGGCTTCTGAGCTCTGGCTCCACCTTAGGCTTTGGGCCCAGATGACACACGCAGGGGACTCAACCCTTTTGAATATACCTGCATGTACGCCCATGTATGCATATACCCACATGTACACAGACACCCTCGTAAGACATGCTTACATGCAGATAAACCACCTGAAATAAATAAGGCCTTCCTTTTCCCTTGTTGTTGGGTTCCATCAAGTCAGATCCAACTTGTAGCGACCCTAGGTGGAAGACAATGAAACACTCTTCGACACTGTGCCATGCACTCAGTCTTTTTATGTTTGAGTCCATTGTTGTAGCCACCATGTTTCTTCTCATGTTGAGTCATGCCACATCAGTATATGGAGATCCCAGGGGCTTTACTCCATTCCTGTCATTAAGATCCACTGTACTTTGAGGAGGCAACTCTTCCTCAGTTGTTTCTTAAATGACTTCCAGCCTGGGGGGCTCATTTTCCAGCACTCTACTTGACAGTGCTTCTCTGCTATTCATAGGATTTTCTATAGCTAATTGTTTTGAGAGTGGGCTGCCAGGTCCTTCTCCCTAGTCTGTTTTAGTCTGGAAGCTCATTCGAAACCTGTCCACTATGGGTGGCTCTGCTGGTATCTGAGATACCCGTGGCATAGCTTTCAGCATCATAGCAACACTCAAACCCCCACAACACAACAAGCTGATGGACACATGAGGGTCCTTTTCCCTAGTGGAGCTAAAACTACAAGGCAATGTGTGTATCCTTTCCAGCCCTTCATCTCTCTGTGGTATTTCCTGGTGGCTGCACCTCAATTGTCACTCCTGCCTATCCATCCTCATATGTTCCAGAGAACTTCTTCCTGTCTCTCTCCTTCCTCCCTATTTTCCCTGTCCTTGCCTCTTCCTTTTTAAATGTTAGCAATTCCCAAATTCCCAAAGCCTCCATGCTTGGCTCATTCACTCCCCGATGTGCACCTTCTCACTATAGAAGTTTATGTCTTCCCAGACATCCATGTTCTCGTTATCACGTGCAATGGAGTCAGGGCCAACCCACAGTGACCCTCATAGTGTTTTCAATGGCTGATTGCTTCAGGAGTGGATTGCCACAGCCTTCTCGCTCCAACCTTGTCCCATCACCTGAAATTCCAACCAGCCTATCACAAAATATCCTCCCCACCCCTCACTAGTGGAGTACCCTCCAGGTGGCCAGAAATGAATGTGATCACCTCTCTCCTTTTCTAGAAGCCCCTGCTGATTCTACTCGAGGATGAGGTCCTCACTAGTTGGTTCGACCAGTGGCTATCAAACTCATCTGTACCCTGGAATCTTCTGGGAGCTTTGGAAAACACTGATACCTGTGTCCCCAGTGCCACTGCCAGAGACGGCCCTCATTGGTCGGGGAGAGGGCGTGAGTTTTGATATTCTTTTTTTTTTTTTTTTTGTAGTACTGGGGGTTGAACCCAGGGCCTCATGCTTGCATGCTCTGCAAATGCTGGACCACTGAGGTGCGCCCTCAGCCCATTTTTTCACTTTTTGAGACAGGGTCTCGCTAAGTTATGCAGACTGCCTCTGGTCTTGAACTTGCCATCCTCCTGCCTCTGCCTCCCGAGCCACTGGGATTACACATGTGCACCACTGTGCTGGGCTCAGTTTTGATATTATTAAAGATCCCAGGTTATTCTAATGGGCACACATATCTAGATACCCCTGCATTAGGCACAGATGCCCTTCACATTCCAACTCTTTCCAGTCTCTCCAGCAACCGCCTCCCCCACTGTAGACCCTCCGGTGCCCCTAGCCATCCAGTGAGACAAACTTCTGTGTCTTTTGATATTCAGTACAAATGTCACTTTTCTCTGTCTTGCCCATCCATGTTGCCCTCTGGTCTGGATACTGGCCACTTAAGCAACATGTGATCTGGCTGTTTGCTTCTGGGTAAGGGTGGACCCGCCTCTTCACTGTTTCTGGGCCCAGGGCACAAGGCTTGGCAGAGAGCAGGCGCTCCCTAAAGAACAAACGAATGAACAAACAAGTGAGGAGAAGCCAATGATGCCCTAGGAAGGGGGAGGGATGCTAGATTATGACTGGACACTGGAGACTGAAATGTAGGTGGCAATGAGGAGTGGAAAAGCTTGGGATGTGGAGCAATACCGACACATGACACCTGCTCCAGACCTGGTAGATAACAGGCAGGGAAGCAGGGCCTCCCTGATGATCCAGGCCCTGTGTGGGCTGCTCACCAATTCCCCGGTTTGTATACTCATTATTGTTGTTTGGTGTCATCGAGTGAGGTCCAACTCATAGCAGCCCTCATAGGGTTTCCAATGGCTGATTATTTTGGTAGTGGACTGCCATGTCCTCCCATTTTCTTTTGCAGTGCTAGGTATCAAAGCCAGGTCCTCAGAGAGGGTGGAGCAGCCCTCTACCAACTGAGCTAAATCTCGGCCCTTGCTCATTATACTATCCTCAAATTCATACTCTCGTATTATTAATTACTCATACTTGACTCATTGGCTTTAGGTGGGATTAATAAAAATCTTGGATGGTAAATTCCAAATCACCAAAAATCAACTCTGTTTACCTCCTCTCTTCCAATAACCGCCATTAACATATTTGGGAGCCAAGAGGGTCCTGTTGTTGTTGTTGTTAGGTGATATTGAGTCCGACTCATAGCGACCCTCATAGGGTTTTCAATGGCTGATTGTTTCGAGATTGCCTCAGGAGTGGATTGCCACATCCTTCTCCCATTTTTGCAGTGCTGGGAATTGAACTCAGACACTGCAGAATGGCACTCTACCAACTGAGCTAAATCCCAGCCCAGAGGGCCCTGTTAGTGGGACTAAAGTACTCTGAAGAAATCTCAAACTCCTTACCTACAATGCTTATAATGAATAAAACTAAATATGGGAGGGGCTGGGGTTTAGCTCAGTGAGTAGAGCACTGTGCTGCACTCTCTGAGGACCTAGGTTCAGTCCCTAGCACCTGAAAAAACGGGAGGACGTGGCAATCCACTCCTGAAGCAATCCTCAGTCAGCCATTGAAAACTCCACGAGGCTCACTACGAGCTGGACCCGACTCAACAGCACGTAATAACAACAAATATGGGAAGACATATTTTTTAGGACAATAATAATGCACCGTTGTACCTTAATTTTCTTGACGCAGCTTTGTTACTCATGTCCATCCCTCTTAAATCCCTCAAATATTTTATTTCTAAAACAAAGACTTGTGAAATGGAGACAAACTATAATGGTGAAATATCATTAGCGTTTTCAGTTCTACAAAGTATGGGCAAAATTGAAAATGGGCTGTCTCTTCGGATTCTGCAAATAGCATAATTTCAAATACAGCGACTGTCTTTTCTCTGTTTAACTAAACGTTCAGTGAGCTCCTTCCGTCTCTCTTTCCTAGAAGTTATTGTTATTTTTCTGCCTTGGAGAATTAAAATTAACCTTCTCTTTCGTCCTCCTCTAGGGGAGACAGTCAGGTGGAAGGCTTTCCTCTGGATCAGGCCAAGGGCCAGCATCCAGCAGGAGGAGGGGGAGGTGCAGAAACAGGATGGAGCCAGGTGACCTTGGGGAGAAACCACTCCCTGTTCTCCTTTTAGCTCCCAACCCATCCTTCTGGTGCCTTCCTGTCCCTTGTCGCTGAATTACAGAGCCCTTTGGCCTCTGTAAAAGCAGCTTTTCTTCCTTCTCTAACTAAACACAGTAATGGATGAAGAGTCCCTAGCTTTGTGGAGCTGGCCCAGGGTCTGGCCTTCTCCCTCCTTTCCATCAGCCTCTCTCCCACCCTGTTTGACTCTGCCCCACTTCCTGTCTCCCCCCTCAAATGAACCAAGTACTTCTAATGACTTTTCCTGAATGTTCCCCGTCTTTCTTCTTCTCTTCAGTTATTCCCTCAGACATGGGCATTGAGGGGCCCCTGCCAGGACCCCCAGCTTTAGAGGCCCCAATTGGGTCCTCCATCAGCCATGCCTCTCCCTACCAGGGCCAGTACTCTGTAGGGTCCCCACTTCCAGACTCTGGTATCCCCATTCTCTGGATACCTGGAACCCCCAATTCCCCACCTAGAGGACCTCGTGTCTTCTGTCTCCCCAGGCCTGTCTGGCAGGCAGTCGCCCAGCTGTGCACCCCTCTGGGCCCATAGAGTGGTTGCTGGGAATGCAGATGGACCCTGAACGAGTGGAGGCCACCAGGGTACAACACAGAGCCAGGGAGAGAGAATGGGTAGTCAGGGAACCCCAGCTGGAGCACCCCCAGGACGTGGGGATTCCACATTCAGACCTCGTCTTTGCTGCTCTGGGTAGGTACGCTTGTCACGGTCAGCCAGTAGAATGCAATCGACTTAATAGATTTTGAGCTCAATGTATATAATGAGATATGAGACATGTGATCTGTAGGCCTACATTTGTAGCTTTGCCTTCGCTCCCATAAATGTAGCGATTTCCTCACAGATCTGCTGAATTCAATTCAGCTGCCGTCTGGGCCACGAATACACAACATGGTTGGGGCTTCTTCTTTGCTCCATCCCTCTCTTGACTTTTTACAGTCCAAGGCTGATAAGGTCTAGTGGTTAACTTGTCAACAAGGAAGAGAGGCTGCCTAGTGTCCATCTCCAGGGAGGTTCCCTAGAGCTTGGGTGCTCCCTGGTCAGACCCTGCCCGGTGCGGAATCTGTATGCATCGGTAACCACAGACAGACAAGTGACCTCTTTCTTCCTGTATTGATTTCTCTCCCTTCCTCACTGTATTATTTCACCCCTCTTTTCTGAAGTGTGTTTCAGACAGAGAGAGGCTAGGATGGAAGTCAGCCAAGCAAAGACGGGGGTGGGGGAGCAGTCGGCAATTCCAGTTTGACGCTAATGATTTGTGTACAATTCAAGGTCAGAGAATGATATGCGAGGCTTGCGCACCCACCCACACAAGCACACACAATTTAGTACTTGATTATATCAGCATAGAGCGCTCATACATCTCAGCCTGCCTCGTTCACTTGCCTCTCCAATTAGAAAGGCAGGGACCACATTAAACTCCTTTTGTCCCCACAACACCCCCTACCTTATTAGGCACATAATAGGCATTTGATAAATGTGTTTTGTTAAAAGAGGCTTGCCTACGTTAATGAAATAAATGGGCTCTTGAAATATTCTGAATAAAGCGGGTTTCTGTAAATGGGATCTGATCATGGTCCTGGAAAGATGCAGTTGGAGAACCATGATAAATCCTTTTACAAAGCCAATCATCATTCCATTTGGGGTGACTTTTTTTTTTTTTTTTTTTTTTACCTTTTTGGACCAAAACCAGGGAATCTCAACCTGGGGGTCTATGAACCCCCTACAATGTGTACTTTTCTGGTGTTTTGTTGTTGTTGCTCGGTGCCATCGAGTCAGTATCCGACTCATAGCGACCCTACGTACAACAGGCCAAACGCTATTGTCAGTGCTTCTCTGCTGTTCATAGGATTTCCAATGGTGGAGTGATTTTTGGGAGTGGGTTGCCGGATCCTTCTCCCAAGCCTACAGCCCCTGGTGTTCCCAGGCAGTCTTAGCTTAGCTTCTGAGATCTGATGGGATCGGATGCCACAGGGCTATGGCTGCGGGCTCGGGTGATTTGGCTGTAGCTTTTATTGTATTATCAGAGGGATGGGCTACTTAGCAAAGAGAAAAAAAGTTAAACTCATGGGCTAGAGGGAGCCATGGAAGTGGGTCTAAGGTCCTAGGAAAATAATTCACCAGCTTGGATGGGGAGAAAACAATCAAAGCTAACACTGTTGAGCACCTGTGCCATATCAAGTGACATTTAATGTTCCTTGCCAAGTAGGCATTACCTTCTCACTGTAAAGAGTCTGGAGAGATTCACCCCAGTCACACAGCCTCTAGACATCACGTGCGAGACTTCAATCAGGGTTCTGTTGGCTTCCAGACTTGGAAGCCATTCAGTAAAATGTCTTCTTCACTGCTGATGTCCTATCTAAAACAATAATAATGCTAATAATGACAATTATACATAACTTAGAGTATATTAATATCCCCTTCCATATGAGAGCTGTGACAATAGTGTTTCATCTGTTGTACATAAGGTCACTATGAGTTGGATACCAACTTGACAGCACCTAACAGCAATAACACATGTATATAAATATAAAATTCAAGTGCAGTGGATAAACTATAAAGACCCCACATCTGGAAAGTGTTCCAACTTGGGTCCTCGCTGCCCTTCACAGCCCTTGAGGGGCTTGACAGCCTGAGAGTTAGTAGGCTGGGTCCTGGTTTCAATAGGCCACGCTGACTCTCCTGGAATGGAATTCTTTTCCTGGGTGCTGTTTCTGGCTCTCTGATTATACTTCTGGGCTATTTACGAAAGTGGTGATCATGTAGTCAATGTGCAGGCTGTATATGTAACACCCCTGTTCAATCCTCAAGGCGAACTACGTATAAATTTGCAGGAACTCAGGGGCAATGCCATTAACACTGAATATAAATGGAAGGTTGGCCACACATCATTCAAGATTCATTTGACATTATGAATTCATTCCATTTAGCCACTCAGCTTGATACTAGGAGAATAAATTAATATGGGAAAGTGCTGTTCGCTCTTTGAAAGAGAATAACATTGAAATACAGGTTTAATATGTAACCTGGAAGGCAGTTTTGCACAGAAGGGAAGAAAGCCTGGGTGCTGACTTCAGAGGGCTCTGAGTTCCAGTTTCCCCTCTGCCATGGACCAGCTATGTCCCCTTGGGGGGATGACATGACCTTTCTAAATCTCAGTCTTCTCACTTATAAATAGAGATAATAATAATACCCTTCTGACAAGCTAAGAGGAAAGTAAGTGAGGAAATATGGGTGTATGGTAGAGCCGTGCTTGAAACATTATATTCATTCAAGAATGTCCGTGTAAATTCTTGTCTAGAAACATAGCATGTGCAAAAGTAATGAACCAATAAATTTGCTCTCTACAAACCCAAATAAAACAAAGGATGCAAACTAATTCTCCTTCTTCACGAGTGCCAGCGCTGGGATCGAAAAGAAACTCCAGCAGTATAGTGAAAGCTCCAGAAAAGAATTCTAAAATAAGCCTCTTCCTGGGTATAGCTTTATCCAAATTTCCTTCCCAAACGTATTTATTACTGTTGACATTTTATTGCTTAAAATAATCTTGTGTGACCCAGAAGGAGCACAGAAAGGGTGGGGCGCTCTGAAGTGTGCTGTGGCCTTTCTGACATGTCAACATTAGAATGAATGATTTCAGCCTCATGTTTGCGTGGGAAGCATGGCAAAGGGAAGATGGATTGAAGAGTTTGATCGGTGGGTTCCAATTCTTGCCTCCATAGTCACTTAGTATGTGGAAGACAGAATCCTTTAAAAATCCTAACTTTCAAAGAGGGGTGAGTGCTGGAGCATAGCAGGGACCTGCGAGCATCCATAACACTGGGAGCCCAGCCCCTCCCTCCAGCTGAACAGCAAGCCAGTTAGACCCATGCAGTTCAGGATCTACATTTCCAAGGCCCCAGCGAAGTCAGCTTGCTAAAAGCAACACAATTGTTGTTTTTAATATGCAGTGACCTTCGGTGGAAATGACAAGGAGGCTGTAATAACTGTAGGATGCTGTGGACAAGAATTCTTTACAGAGAAAAAAGGTGAAAAGACCCAGGAAGCTGGGTAAGAGGAACATAAATATATCTGTGTCTGTTCTTGCCAAAATGGTGCTGTTGTTGTTGTTAGGTGCCATCTAATTGGTGTCCGACTCATAGCGACCCTATGTACAACAGGCAAAACACTATTGTCAGTGCTTCTCTCCTGTTCATAGGGTTTTCCATGGCTAATTATTTTTTGGGAGTGGGTTGCCCTGGTCCTTCTCCCAAGTCTACAGCACCTGGTATTCCCAGGTAGTCTCCCATCCAAGTACTAACCAGGCCTGACCCTGCTTAGCTTCTGAGATCTGACGGGATCAGATGCCACAGCACTATGGCTAAAATGGTGTTAGGAAGCATTAACTCTCAGACACTTTCAGATTGCTTCTCCATGATCCAATGGCCTATGGACCAGAAATACGTCATCACCCATTCGTGCAATGTGTGTATGTGTGTATTTATGTGTGTGTGTGTGTATGTGTGTGTGTGTATGTGTGTGAAGCGATCACACATTTTAACCAGAGTTTTAGGTGCTGTTTCTGACTATCTGGTTATACCTCTGGGCTATGGAGGGAAGTTGTGATTGGACAGCCAACTATGCAAGTTGTCTATGTAAGACCTCTGTTCAATCTTCTAGGCAAACTACGCACAAGTTGGCAGGAACTCAGAGATAATGCCACGGATGCTGAATCTCATTGCCTGAGATTGACTTCCTCAGAACATAAACACGTTTCAAGACCAAGTACTGTTGCACACCTATAATCCCAGCCACTCGAAAGGCTGAGGCAGGAGACTCCCCGGCTCCAGGTTAGAGGCAGCCTGCACAATTTATAGACAGACCCTGTCTCAAAATAAAATGTACAAAAGGAATTGGAGGCGCAGCTCAGTGGTAGAGCACTTGCCGAGCACGTGTGAGCTCCTGAGTTCAACCTCCCTGTACTGAAAAAACAAGTAAACAAACCAAAATGTTGCACCCAATGTCGTGAAAATTCAAATGTGTTTGAAACCAAAGTAAGTAAATAAAGCATTTATCAATAATATGTAATGAAAAAGATAGAATCCTATGACTATAATAAATAATTAGCTCTAACTGGTGACTGAGGGGCTGGGATTTAGCTCAGTTGGTAGAGCCCCGCTCTGTAGTCTCTGAGGTTCCTGGTTCAATTCCCAGCACTGCAAAAATGGGAGAAGGACCTGTAATCTACTCCCAAGGCAATCTGGAAAACCATCAGCCATTGAAAACTCCATGAGGGTCGCTATGAGTTGGACACGACTTAATGGCACCCAGCAACAACAACAACACAATAATTGGTAACTGAAGTATAAGCAGAAGGAAGACCTATTAATACTCTGGGTTTTCCCTTATTTAAAAGACCTGGGCTGTGTGTTTTGATCTACTTTATTGTGAATGGCCTGGGGTTCAGCAAGGGGAGCAGGCTGGGGGCTGTGAAGAGGTGATAAGGGATGACACCAGGGGACCTTGGGAAGAGGATGGGGGAGGCAGAAAGCCCCTTAGTGCCCATTACTGAGATCTGACTTTTTTTTTTTTACTTTTTTTTTTTTTTTTTTTGAGACAGGGTCTTGCTAAATTACGCAGACTGCCTCTGGTCTCGAACTTGCGATCCTCCTGCCTCCGCCTCCCAAGTCGCTGGGATTACAGGCATGCGCCACCACGCCCGGCACCAGATCTGACTTGTGATACAAACAGTGACTGACTAGGGGGTGTCATAGGCTTCTGAAAAGGGACAAGGTTTATCTTGATCCAAGCAATTGACAGGTGTGATGCTAGGAAACAGCATACCCAGAACAAAATAATTAGCACCTGACTGCGTGTGACCCTGGAGAGAGATCCAGAGAGAAGGAAGAAATGGGGGCGTGACCCTGGGTGGGAGTTGGAGGGGAAAGGAATACAGGAGTCAGCTGGACTTCCAAAGCTTGAACTGAAATCACTGGGGACGGCGCTGGTGTCCTGGCGAGGGAGAGCTGACCAGAAGGGCCAGCTCTGAACACCGTGTGGCCGGTCTCCTGGATATTCAACTAAAATCACCGTCCTGTGGAGGAACAGCAGAGTCGAGGCGTGGATTTCAGGTTTGTCCCTTTCTATGTGGTGGCTGTGGTTGTTAGGTGCCATGGAGTCACGTCCCATTCAGAGTGACCTTCACAGGGTTCTCTGTGGCTGATTGTTTGAGGATTGTTTCCAGAGAGGGCTGCCACATCCCTCTCCCATCCTTGAGGTGCTGGGGATTGAAATCAGGTCCTCAGAGAGTGCAGAGCAGCGCTCTACCCACTGAACTAAACCCCAGTTGAAAATATATGAATTGATGAATCACTTCTTGAGGGATGTTGAATGTGAAAAAATAATACATACGGAGTCTAGCACCAGGTCTGGAGATAGCTAGAGCTAATGACTGTGAAAAATGATGAGCACACGAGAAATAGCTGTGCACATGGGTGCCTTGGCTGAGTGTATTTGTGGATGTCCATGCATGCAAATATTTGAAAAGTGTGAAAACCCATTCGCCATCATGTTAACCCCAGTGAGTTCTAACTAATTGGATTACAAATGACATTTCTCTTTCTTTTCTTTTTTCTTTTTCCTCCTCTGAATTTCCTAAGTTTTCTAGTTGATAGTACAGTATATCATTTGTATAAGTTTCTTCATGGGGAAAATGATTTTAAATACTCGATGAAGTGAAAGAGATAGAAATAGAATTGTCGGAGTCAGAATTTAGAACAGTAGGGAGCCTTGAAATAATGGCCTCAAGAAGAAGAAACGGAGACCCTGGTAGTTATAAAATTTGCTACTCTTCTTCTTCATTTTTTTTTTTTCTTTGCAGTACTGGGGGTTGAACCCAGGGCCTTGCATTTGCATGTTTTGCAAGTGCTGTAGTGCTGTAACACTGAGCTGCACTCTCAGCCCATTTATTTACTCTTTAGACAGGGTCTTGCTAAATTACACAGACTGCCTCTGGTCTCAAACTTGTGACCATCTTGCCTCCGCCTCCTGAGTTGCTGGGATTACAGGCGTGCGGCGCCTGGGTAAATTTGCTACTCTTCTGAAGTGAAGGATTAATAACATGTGTGTCCAAGTAAAGAACAGAGCTATCCTTCTCCTCTAGAACTCGGACTGATCCAAAGCAGTGACCCTCAACCATAGATGCCTTTGTTTCCCCATCCACCAGGGCACATTTGGCAACATCTGGAGATATTTTTGGTATTCACAGTGGAGGGAACAGAGAGATTGAGGTTGCTACTGGCATCTAAGCTCAGTTGGTAGAGCGCGGCTCTATGCTCTCTGAAGCCCTGGGTTCGATCCCCAACACTGCAAAAATGGGAAAAGGACCTGGAAGCCCACTCCCAACACAATCAGCCATTGAAAACCCTATGAACAGCAGAGAAGCACTGCCATAGTGTCAGGCATGGCACAGCGTCGGGGAGTGTTTCCCTCTGTTGTACCTAGGGTTGCTATGAGTCAGACCTGACTTGATGGCACCTAACAACAACAACAACAACAAATGATATCTAACGGGTAGAGGTTAGACATGCCGCTGAATATCCTACAAAGCACAGGACAGCCCCACAACCACGAAGCGTCTAGCTCAAAATATCAGTCGCAGTGAGACAGAGACACTTGGATCCAATGCCAGGCGCATATTAATGGGAGGCTTCATGTGCTGAGATCTGTGCTAAGCACTTGATGCGAATCATTTCATTTCATCTTTAAATGATTCTGAAACTCAGGCATATACGTAAAGTGAAGTAGTCTGTTCAAGGTCATACAGTAAGCACTAGACCTAGGAACCAAAGCAGAGCCCATTTGAATCCAAACCTGAGCTCTTAAGCACCATGCAGATTTGCTTCCACGTTGTAATGCTTTTCTGAGCCTCTTCCCTTCCTCTTTCCCCCCATACCCACCTTTCAGGCAAATGTTTCCTTTTTTAATGAATACTTCCTGTTTCCAGGTAGATGAGCATGCCCGGCGAGTGCTCTATCACTGAGCAGCAACCTCCCACTCCTTTCTTATTTTTTATCTTGAGACAGGGTCTCACCAAATTGAGCAGGCTGCCTTTGCCCTGGAGGCTGGGATCCTCCTGCCTTGGCCTTCCGAGTCACTGGGAAGATAGGCGTGAGCCCACGCTCGGCTCTGAAATATGTTTATCCTTCTAGGAAGTCAACCTCAGGTCATGATCTGTAGCAGTATCTCTCATCAAGGTACATGCATTTATTTAATCCAGAGCACAGCTAGCTTCTCAATTAGAAGGTACACAAAGGAAGAGTCCTCGGATTCATGCACTATAACTTTTGGCTGGGGATGTGTAGCTCAGTGGTGGAGTGCTTGCTCAGCCCGCCCCATGTTCTGGGTTTGATCCCCAGCACCATCAAACCAAACCAAACACAACACTTCCCAGCATAATGATATAACTTGGACAACACATCACTGTACCAAATATAAAGGGGAACTTCCATGCTGTTCTTTTTTTAAAAAAATTGAATCCAGTTTGAGGAGAGGACAAACGTCTTAAGGGCAGGGGACATGCATTTCGCTTCCTCTTTGATGCTCACAGGGACAGAACAGTCGTGTGCTGTTGGTCCTGGGCAAATACTTCCAGGTGATTTATATTTGAAGGGGAAATGGAAAGAGAAGCCAGAGGACTCAGGACCTTTGCACGTGCATCTTGCTGTGGATAATACAACTGTGGGGGGAGATGACTTTTAGTGGGCCACGGGGGCCACTGAGGGCTTTTGCCCTGGAGGTACTCTGTAGTGAGAAGTGACAGTGTGACTCAGGGTGGCAACTGTCTTGTGACATCGAAAACAGAGGACAAGGGGTGGCAACAGTAAATGTCTTCACCTGAGATGTGAGAAAGGTTTCTTAAAGCAGAAATGACAAAGTCCTGTCAGTAACAAGGCTGGATTGAGCGTGAATCAGATAATGGCTCCGAGGCTGAGAGGCTCTGAAATCTCAGTTCCTACTTTAAATGAAAGCAAAGCCTTCCTTCCCGTTTGACCGTGGATAATATTCTCTGCTATGAGACATAGCTTTGATGGCAGGTCTTGGGCTGCTAAGCAAAAGGAGCTGATGGTGTGTGTGGAGCTGATGGCTTCAATCCTCTGCTCACCCCAGGTCCGCATGGGCTCCTCACTGCCAGCTCGGCTCTTCCCATCCTGAGCTTCCATTACCAGTACCATTTTATGAAAGGTCAAAAGCCATACATGGTGACTACGGAATTCACAGATACGTTCACAAATCTTAACATTCGCTTCAGGAGGCAGAATCTAATTTCCCTTCCTCAGGCATGTTGCTGTGATGCTGAAAGCTAGGCCACCGGTATCTCAGATACCAGCAGCGCCACCCATGGTGGACAGGTTTCAGCTGAGCTTCCAGACTAAGACAGACTCAGAGGAAGGACCCGGCAGCCCACTCCTAAAACAATCAGCCATGGAAAACCCTATGAATAGCAGAGAAGCACTGTCAAATAATGTGCCCCAAAATGAGCCCTCTAGGCTAGAAGGCATTCAAGAAATGACTGGGGAAGGGTTGCCTCCTCAAAGTAGAGTCACCTTAATGACAGGAATGGAGTAAAGCCCCTGGGACCTCCTTTTGCTGATGTGGCAAGACTCAAAATGAGAAGAAATATAGTGGCTGCAACACTGGTCTCACACATAAAAAGGTGGTGTGTATGGCACAGTGTTGGGTAGTGTTTCATTCTGTTGTACTTAGGGTCCCTATGAGTCAGACTTAACTCCAGGGCACCTAAGAACAACAAGGGTGTGGCAGGATTTCACTATTGTGCATCTAATGAGTGGGATAATGAAGAAGGTGTGTGACTTCAAAACTATGTCATGGTAGGCACTGTGGCATCCTCCTTGCTCTCTCTTAAACCACGCACTTTGGGGAAGCTGGCTGTCCTGCGTCAGGAGTGCTCGGGCAGCCCATGGAGAGTTCCACGTGGGAGGAACAGAGGCCTCCAGCCCGCAGCCAGCTGAGGGCGCCATCTAGGAAGAAGATCTTTTAGTCCTAGTGGAACCCTGGGAGGAATGCAGTCCTGGGTGACAGACAGCCTGACTGTACCTATGAGAAAAGGAGCCAGAACCACCCAGCTACCCTGCTCTTGGACTCCTTCACAAGCTAAGTTTTGGGTAGAATTTGTCACGTAGCAACTGAGAAATAATGGAAGATTTTTTCCCAATAGTGTCCTTCTTTATTTTGGAGCTACCTTTTACAAGTTTCACTAAAATGCCTTCATACATTGAAATAACCCCCAGAATTTTTTTTTTTAAAGCACTGCAAAGTAAAAATAGTTTTCATTCCACTGTTTTGGAATACTTGTTTACCTGCTTTTTAATAAATATAAAGGTTGTTGTTGTTGTTGATAGGTGCCGTCGAGTCGTGTCGGACTCATAGTGACCCTCATAGGGTTTTCAATGGCAGATTGTTTTGGGATTGCCTTGGGAATGGGTTGCCACGTCCGTCTCCCATTTTTGCAGTGCTGGGAATTGAACTCAGGACCTCAGAGACTGCAGAGCAACACTCTACCAACTGAGCTAAACCCCAGCCCAAATATAAAGGTTAGATGTTATAAATGTTCAGGTGATTTAAATATCACCCTCCTTCTTCTGACTTTAAAGACAATGTAATGAGGTTCCAGAAACATCTATGGCATGCACTGTAAAGCACTGAAGGAGACTTCTAAGGTGCGGAGTACCAAGATTATCTTTGGGTGTTTTCCTCATTTAATATCACCTAACAACAGCAATGCCTGCAGCCGTGCCACTGTGGCATCCGATCCCGTCAGATTTCGAAAGCTAAGCAAGGTCAGGCCTGGTTAGTACCTGGATGGGAGACCGCCTGGGAACACCAGGTGTTGTAGGCTTGGGAGAAGGACCTGGCAACCCCCTCCCAAAAATAAATCTGCCATTGAAAACCCTATGAACAGCAGAGAAACATTGACAATAGTGTTTCCCTTGTTGTACAGAAGGTCGCTATGAGTCGGATACCAACATGACGGCACCTAACAACAACAACAACAACAACAACAAAACATAATCCAAAAAGGTGGCATTTTTATATGGAAACATGACAAGGAATTTTTATTTTCAACAGGGGTAAGGGCAGGAGGAACAATCTTGTCAGAATGGGATAGAAAAAGCTCTTTTAATCAGCTGCGAAACTTTCTGCCAACTGACATGTAAAAGACAGACTTTTACCATTTTGTTTGTAGTCTCTGCATATAGGATAATGTTCCTTCCAGAATCTTTCCTTCTTGGTTTGCTCCATGCCTAGACTGCAGCTGTATAATAAATGTCTATTCAGTGAATGAATGAATGAGTGAGTGAATGAAGCTGGCAGTGTGTGTGTGGTACTGGGCTTTGCACTCAGGGCCTTGTATACATTTTGCAAGTGCTCTACCAGTGAGTTGCACCCCCTTCCCCTTTTTAAAAATTTTCATCTTGAAGCTGGGTATAGTGGCGCATGCTTATAATCCCAGCGACTCAGGAGGCAGAGGCAGGAGGATCGCAAGTTCGAGACCAGACACAGTTTGCATAATTTAGCGAGACCCTCTATCAAAAAGTTAAAAAAAAAAAAAAAAAAAAAAGGACTGGGACTGTAGCACAGTGGTCCAACACTTGCAAAGCATGTAAGCATGAGGCCCTGGGTTCAACCCCCAGTACTGCAAAAAAGAAAAAAAAAATTTTTTTTTTCCCCTTGAGACAGGATCTTGCTAGGTTGTCCAGGCTGCCTCTGGCCTTGAACTTATGATCCTCCTGCCTCTTCCTCCGGAGCCACTGGGATTACAGGCATGCATCATTGCACCCGGCTTCTGATTAATGTTTTTAATTAGGCATAAAGACCTATAGTACATTGTTTGGATCTAATACTATTCTAAATGCGTTACAAAAATTAATAAACAGAATTGTCCTAATAGCCTATTGTCATCACGCCCATGTTCTAGACAAACACGTCACCCGCAGAGAGGTTATGTCACCTCTCCACGGCCCTGCAACTGACGGTATGGTGAAGTCGGGGTTAGAATTCCTGTCCTGGCTTCAGGGCTGGCTCCAGACCTCCAGCTCTGCCACCTTCCTACCAAGACAGCCCCCTCGCTGCCCTCCCGCTGGCTCACACCCAGGGGAGGGGTGGGAGTGGGGCAAGTCCTGCAAATGCTGCCCTGTCATGGGGGGAGCGGGACACTTGTGTTTACTCACAAGCTTCTCCCACCAGACTGCCAATTTAACACGCTGCCAACCGGCCAATTACTCGCGTTCACGTGGAGCTAAGTGGGCTCCTCTCCAGATGCACCCTCTCCTTCTTGACATAATTAATGAGGTTCATCAAAGCCCTGCAAAGCAAGCCCACAGCAGCAGCCAGTCACTGACGCCCTAATCGGGGGTCAGGTGTTCCTGACCTCACCACAGGGTGTTCATAGGCCCCTGGGCTACTTGCAAATGGTGCCTGCTGAAGACAGGGTGTGGATGAATATGTGTTCCTTCTCTGGATAAGCAGCCACATCGCTCCACACATGTGTGGCTGTGTAAGGATCTGCAGGCAGTGGGCAGCAGCTCAGGTGAATTCGAACCACACAGATTAGCTTGGGGCTGGACTGTCCACAGCAGAGGGCTTCCCGGCTGGGTGGAATGAACTTGGAAGTACTGTTGTTGTTGTTGTTGTTAGGTGCCGTCAAGTCAGTATCCAACTCATAGCGACCCTCATAGGGTTTTCAATGGCTGCCTCTTTCGGGATTGCCTTGGGAGTGCATTGCCAGGCCCTTCTCCCATGTTTGCAGCACTGGGAATTGAACTTGGGACCTCAGAGACTGCAGCGCTCTACCAACTGAGCTAAATCCCAGCCCTTACTCTGTCCTATTCAGTTTAGGATTTAAAAATCTTTATTTGTTTGTTTGTTTTGGTTACTTGGGGGTTGAACCCAGGGCCTTTGCACATACTTTTCGAGTGCTCTACAACTGAGCTGCCTCCTCAGACCATTTTTTATTTTCATCTTGAGACAGGGTCTCACTTAATTACACAGGCTGCCTCCGGTCTCAAACTCACAATCATCCTGCCTCAGCCTCCTCAGTCATTGGAATCACAGGTGGGAGCTGCTGAGCCTGGCCGGGATTGTGTAGCTTTTAAAAGGAGATGTAAAGTGTCCGAGGCTAATGAACAGCAAATGCCTTCCCTTTTACTTTACCTCTTCTCCTGCTTATCGCCTTTCTGATCATAGAGCAGATGTTTTCCTTGTGGTCCTATGTTGGGCTGCCCAGCACAGTGGCTGCTGGCCACAGGTGACTGTTGAGCATTTAAAATGTTCTGTCTCTGAGCTAGGCTGTAAGAGTAAAAGGCACGTCAAAACTCAAAGACTTGGCACGGACGATGAAAATGCTTCACACTTTTTATATTGGCTCCATGTTGTTAGGGCTGGGATTTTGCTCAGTTGGTAGAGTGCTGCTCTGCAGTCTCTAAGGTCCCGAGTTCGATTCCCAGCACCTCAACATGGGAGAAGGACGTGGCAACCCACTCCCAAGGCAATCCCGAAACAGTCAGCCATTGAAAACCCTATGAGGGACACTATGAGTCGGACTCGACTCCACGGCACCTAACAACAACAAGATGTTGTTACCATCGTATTTTTTAATATATTGAGTTAAATAAAAATAATAATATTCTAAAATTAATGATTTTAGAATCTAAAGTTAATGATTCTTTGTGCTTGTAATGGGGCCGATAGAAAATTTAAAATGACATGGTCTGCATTAGTGGCTTGCACTATATTTTATTTGATGCTCTAGAATTCCGAATGTCTACAACTGTCCCTGCCCTGGGAGGGACACAGAGGCCAAATGACTTTCCAAGCCTTGTCGCCGGGCTTGTTCTGCCACACTAATGAAAATCTTACGAATGTGTGATATTAAAATAAGCTTTATCGACCACCAATACAGCTCTGCACTTGGACGTGAAACACCTGGAGTTCCGGGACCTTCGATCACCCTCCGGCCCCAGAGCATCCCAGCCTGGCTTGGATTCACGCTAGCAATTGCATACGGCGCTCTGTGCGCATGCGCCGCTCCTTCTGTGTGGATCTGAGACGCTGACTCTGCTCTGTGCGTGGTGGCTTTTAGAGGGCAGTCGTGTGGACCCCGGGCTGCTTCCTGTGGCTGTGAAGTGTTCAGCACAACAGGGGCCAGAGAATCCCATGGCTGGGGCTCAGGTTCCGCTGTGCAGAATGGGTACCAGGGAGGGAGGGGTCTCTAGCAATAAAATCCAGAGCCAATCTTTTTCTTTACACCACAGTCTAACTTTGATGTGGTTTAACGAGCCCATTAAAACATGTAAAATATCTTATGTGAACTGGCTACAGCAGGGCGCAGAAAAGCCTAAAAACAGCCCGAAACACCTCAGACCTGGAAGAGTGTAGGGAATGCGGTTACGTTTATAAAACCTCTCCGAGGTAATCATAACATTGATAAATGAGCATGGCTACTCTGGATATTCTTGGGGTCACTATTTACTGCTTACTAAGTAAAAATATCCCCCATGTGTCTGTCAGCTTGTGTTGTGGGGGCTTGTGTGTTGCTAATGAAAGCTATACCCCTGGTATATCAGATACCAGCATGGCCACCCATGGGGGAAAGATTTCAGCTGAGCTGCCAGACTAAGGCTAGGGAAAAGGACCCGGTAGCCCACTCCCAAAATAATTGTTGTTGTTAGGTGCCATGGAGTCAGGTCTGACTCATAGCAACCCTCATAGAGTTTTCAATAGCTGATTGTTCCAAGATTGCTTTGGGAGTGGATTGCCATGTCCTTCTCCCATCCTACCTTCTCCCATAACTACCTATTGAAAACCTATGAATAGCAGAGAAGCACTGTCAAATATAGTGCCAGAAAATGAGCTCCACATGCTGAAAGGCATTCAAGAAATGACTAAGGAAGAGTTGCCTCCTTAGAGTCAACCTTAATGACAGGAACGGAGTAAAGCCCCTGGGACCTCCTTCTGCTGATATGGCATGAATCAAAATGTGGAGAAACACAGTGGCTGCAACAATGGTCTCAAACATAAAAAGATCATGTGGATGGCACAGTAGTGTGTCATTCTGTTGTACATAGGGTCACTATGAATCAGATCCAAATCGATGGCACCTAATAACAACAATAAAATAAAAATACATAGGTAAACTCCATGATCTTGTTGTTGTTAGGTGCTGTCAAGTCGGTATCCGACTCATATCGACCCTCTGTACAACAGGGGAAACACTATTGCTGGTGCTTCTCTGCTGTTCCTAGGGTTTTCAATGGCAGATTGATTTTTGGGAGGGGGTTGCCAGGTCCTTCTCCCAAGCCTACAGCTTCTGGTGTTCCCAGGCGGTCTCCCATCCAGGTACTAACCAGGCCTGACCCTGCTTAGCTTCCGAGATCTGACGGGATCGGATGCCACAGGGCTACCGCTGCAGGCTCCATGATCTTAGGCATCAATATTAACTAATAAAGATGATGTATTATAAATGTCATTAACATGAAATGCATTTTGATTCTTCATGTATTTCACTAAATGTTACCATTTGGTGCCATAAAGAAGATTGCATCTATTGGAATTTCCCCCAGAACCAAGATAAAAGATCTTCCTATATTATGAAATAGAAGAGTTCTGTAATTTCTAGAAAAGCCCAGAATCACCATGAACAGTTAATGAATAATGACATTCTATGCTTTAAAGCTTGTAACTCTGCTCCTCTCACATACTTAAGGACTATCTTTATAGAGGACTTTCTTCAAATAACAGACACGATCTCATCGACATTTATAATAAATGTTACACAAAGAGAACACACAATACGTTACCCTAAATAATGAAAACAGCCACTGTCATCATGATATGAATTTATGGAAAAAATAAACACTTGTAAAAACAAAAAGCCCAACTACAAAACACAGGAGTTAGTTGTAGTTCTACGTAGCTGTAAACTAAAAAGACAAAGCAAAACAAAGAAACCACCATGAGTCTGTTTCATATTTTGCTGAATAGGCAAGAAGCATCTCCACAAGTGGGACGTATGTATTATAAGAGTAAGAGAAATACTAATGAGGTAAGTAACAAGTGTTTATGTGCTGGGATTTAGCTCAGTGGGTAGAGCGCTGAGCTGCAGTCTCTGAGGCCCCAAGTTCAATTCCCAGCACTGCAAAAATGGGAGAAGGGCCTGGCAATCCATTCCCAAAACATAGTGACACCCGAAGCACTCAGCCATTGAAAACCCTGAGGTTCGCTATGAGTCGGATACCGACTCAACGGCACCTAACAACAACAATAACAACAACAAGTGTTTGAATTGCTTCTAAATAAAATTAAGATTTGATATTTAGATTTATATATTGACATGGTCATTGTCTTTCAGAAACTATTAGGCCATCCTAATATTCAACGGCTGGGATTTAGCACAGTTGGTAGAGCACCGCTCTGCAGTCTCTTAGGTCCCAAATTTGATTCCCAAATTTGATTTTCAAAAATAGGAAGGATGTGGCAACCCACTCTCGAGGCAATCTCGAAACTATCAGCCATTGAAAACCCTATGAGGGTCCCTATGAGTAAGACAGCACTCCTCACAACAATATTCAACACCCCCATGTGTCTGTCATTTTGTTGTGCTGTGGGGACTTGTGTGTTGCTGTGATGCTGAAAGATATGCCACCAATATCTCAGATACCAGCAGTGCCACCTATTGGTGGACAGGTTTCAGCTGAGTTTCTAGACTAAGATATACTAGGCAGAAGAACCTGGCAGTCCACTCCCAAAACAATTAGCCATTGAAAACCCTATGAATAGCAGAGAAGCACTGTCCAAAATAGTGCCAGAAAATGAGCCCCTCAGGAAGGAAGGCATTCAAGAAATGACTGGGGAAGAGTTTCCTCCTCAAAGTAGAGTTGACCTTCATGATGGGAATAAAGTCCTTGGGCCTCCTTTTGCTGATGTGGCACGACTCAATATGAGAAGAAACACAGTGGCTGCAACAATGGGCTCAAACATAAAAAGATCGTGTGCATGGCACAGTGTCGGGCAGTGTTTTGTTCTGCTGTACTTAGGTTTGCTATGACTTGGACCCCACTGGACAGTACCTAACAAGAACATTCAGCATATGATCATAAACATTGCCTTCACTTCCCTCCCATCTTGCCATATATTCATTCACTAAGTTCTGTTATTTCTTTCTTCTGACTGCCTCTGTGCCCAGCATTCTTTAAATTTTATTTGTTTGTTAGTTTTTGCAGTGCTAGAACCCAGGGCCTTGCACATGCCAGACCAGCACTCTAGCATTGAGCTATTTCCCCATCTCTTGCTTAAAATTTTATTTGGTTCTTTGAGACAGAGTCTTACAAGGTAGCTTAGGCTGGCCTCAAACTTGTGATCCTCCTGCCTCAGCCTCTTGAGAGCTAAGGTGACAGGCTTGGTCCACCAAAGTCCAGCTTTCTTCCTTAAATTTGAATTGCTGTGTTTGGATAGAAATTCCTACTGCTCCACAGGAAGTCGCAGGGAGCCCTCTAACCCCTCTCATTTCATTTTCACCTCACTCTTCCCCAGCATGAACCCTCTGCCAGCCTGCTTGGAATCCTAATTCTCCACTTACAGAACAGCCCTTCGCCTGCACTGGAAGAGATGCCTTTCCATCCACTCTCTAACCACTTCCTATTCATTCCAGGTCTGTCGTGAAGCTTAGGTTCCCACTGGGGGCTGCTGTTGTCTTCTTCAGACTGTACTGACCCTTACCTCTCTCTCTCTCTGCGCATGTTTCCGAGTGTAGAATTTAGTAAGGTGGCCCTTAACTGCTCGATGCCTTGTGTTGACTTGCCATGGGTCCATCCTTATCTTCCTGACTAGACTGTACAGGGCTGGATGTTTTAGATGATAGGATCTGGGTATCTCTTCTAAGCCCATAACATTTCCAACTTAAGTGTGAGTATCCACAGGGTGGGGATGATTGGCTGACTTCCACTGTTTTCCATACTTGTGTTGATACTTGCATTGATACAGGCTCCTAGCCTCGTGGCAGGAGAACACCTGGGTCTCCTCTCCTACCTGGACATGCAGTACACAGTCATGGGGGTACTTGGCAGGGCCCAGCATGCACTGTGAACAGAAGGGAACCCAAGACTTGGGAATCAGGATGAAAGAGGGCATTGGGTCCAGGCGACCCCTCCCCGAAGCCCAGGCACACCTGGGAAAGTTGCGGGATGCCAGTTTTGATGGAACCAAGTGTCAGAACCCAGAAGCCAGAGGTGTGGCCCTCATGATGTGTCTAGAGAAGTTTTGCTGTGAGAGGAGACGCCAAAGGAGGTGCTGGGTGAGCCGCGTGTCGCCTTGGACACATGGACTCTCCACTCCATTGCAGCTGCCCTTCCTGCACATCTGAGCGATGTGGCTCAGCACACATACACATGCACATACTAAGGCTATGTCCTTAGTAGGTCCTGAAAAAAGAGGAGCAACCTCTCCTCTCTGGGAGCTTCCACCCTCCGCCGTGTGGGACGTGGGGCGGAGGAAGGCGTGGAGGACACACCACTTCGACCTTCTAAGAAAGCCAACAGGACAGTGCCCGCCATGCTTCAGCACACGGGCACACTGAGCAATGAAAGGCACAGCAGACTGGGGCTATCTGATGTGCCACTCCTCCAGTACAAGATGGCAGAGCTGGTGGTCACCGTTGGCTGGCAGAGGGAAATACAGCTTATGGAAATGCCCATTTCCAGGCCCCGCCCCGGACTTGCTGATCAGGCAGTGGACTCTGAGGATCCGAATCTGGAGTGGTTTCCCAGGGGATTCTTCAGGCCCAAAACATTTCAGAACTGTCATTTGCTAGGTTACGGGCCCTCCCCATGAACAAGAATATTCTCATCCTATGAAACCTTCAAGGGGCTGGGATTTAGGTCAGTTGGTAGAGCGTTGCTCTGCAGTCTCTGAAGTCCTGAGTTCGATTCCCAGCACCATAAAAATGGGAGAAGGACGTGGCAATCCACTCCCAAGGCAATCCTGAAACAATTAGCCACTGAAACCCTATGAGGATGGCTATGAGTCAGACACGACTCCATGGCACCTAACAACAACATCATGAAACCTTTAAAGAGTATTCTCCCAGGGGGACAATTAAAACCTGTTTCTTCCACATGACTTTAATAAAACTACCTCCTATCCGAAAACTTTTCTTGTTTTGCTGTTTTCTCTTTGCCTCCTATTTCTAAGATTCGGACAGAATACCAATGAGGATTTTCAAAACGTGCCAGGATACGTAGGGAAATGATTTATTTTAACCATCGACATGGATGTTTCCCTCGTTATCTGGGTCTTTGAACCCTTCTTGCTGCCAGCTCCCTCCCTGGGAGGCCCGGATTGTACCAGTGATGAGAATTCAGCCCATATTCAACCTTGCACTGTAGTTCCGGGATACTATTGGCTTAGTTAGGGTCATGGAATTGAAATTATTTTTATAGTCCTGAAGTGAGTCGGTATTTTCAAGATTCTATAAAAGACTCAACGGTTATAATCGTAAGATCTTACTTTAACTTGGTATGATAATCATATGGGCACTGCCTTCCATTTGAATATGTGTATCTGAGATCACCTGCAGCCGTAGCCCTGTGGCATCCAATCTCATCAGATCTCTGAAGCTAAGCAGGGTCGGGCCTGGTTAGTCCTTGGATGGGAGACCGCTTGGGAACACCAGGTGCTGTAGGCTTGGGAGACGGACTCAGCAATCCACTCCCCAAAATCATTCCACCATTGAAAACCTTATGAACAGCAGAGAAGCACTGACAATAGTGTCTCACCTTTGTACATAGAGTCGCAATGAGTCAGATACCAAGTTGATGGCACCTAACAACAACAACATCTGAGATCAGTAAACTTCGCATTAAGAGAGCATTTTAGCTTTTATGCAGTCTGCTCTACAAAAGCCAACAATGTTAGAAACAATCATGTGAAATTTGCTGCACGATATAAATTTCAATATTGGACAATATTTGCTATTCAAACTGGAAGGTGTGGAAATCCAGGGCCGGCGCCTCCAATGGAATGAATTTAGCTCTCTGCAATACCCCAGGACAGGGGCAGGAGAGGACTGAAAATGACATAAACATTCAAGAACAAAGAGGATGGAAGACGGCAATAGCAACAGAGGGGTGTCAACAAAATTCCGGAAGGTGAAAATTGGATGACTTAGCAGCTTTGAAAGCTGAATATATTCCTGTAGTAGGGGAAGCCAAAGCCAAGCAGGATCGCTCAAGGCAAAGACTGCGGTAAGGACACAGGGATCCAAGGCACCTCAGAAGGCCAGGGAGGCAGGGGTGTGAGGAGGAAGACAGGCTGAGGCTCTGTAGAAGGAAGAGTGGAGCCAATCTCTTCCCCCAGACTGGAAGAGGAAAGATGCAGGAGTCTGTAAAGGGGAAGCCAACAGACTCCAGAATCTGGGTGCCAGGGCTGGCCAAGCCCAGCCTGAGGAGCCACAGGAGAGCAGAGAGATGACGTGAAAGTCTCCACAGTGGCTTGCGAGGCACCCCTCGCCACCGCCACTACCTGGAACCCCTACGGGACTCAGCTCCAGAAAACGAGCACCCAGACTTACCCTCCCTCATGCGATTGGAGGGATCTTTTCAGTCCAGCCCAAGGGACGAACGTCCACAGACAGCGACCCAGTGAACCGGCTGGGTTCTAACCCAGTCACCCCAGAGTCACATTTAACAGGTCCCAACCGAGCATGGGAGAAGGACCTGGCAACCCCCTCCCAAAAAATCAATCTGCCATTGAAAACCCTATGAACAGCAGAGAAGCACTGACAATAAAGTTTCCCCTGTTGTACAGAGGGTCGCTATGAGTTGGATACCGACTCGATGACACCTAACAACAACAACAACAACCGAGCATGCAGAGCAACTAGTGGCCTTTAGTGTGCCTTGCTTTTAAACAGGTATTTCAGAAAACCTTGTAATATGAAAGAAAGAAAGATAAGAAAGAAAAAGGTGCTTGGGAGAAACAGAGACAAAGCACAGAGCACAAGAAAACTTAATTTAAAAATAAGATTTAATGTCCTTAGAGCCAAAAGGATAAATCAGAGAACAAGAACGAGCTTATGGAAATGGAAAACGTGAAAAATAAAATGAAATATTTGATATTACCGTTGGAAGATAAAGTTAAGGAAATCTCACAGATAGAAAAGGTATGAAAATCAGGGAATAATCAAAGAGGTTCAATACATAATAGAGAGAGAAAGAGAGAGGAGAGGAGAGAGAAATGATTAAAAAACAATACAAGAACCTAGCCCAGATCTTACGAACATACATCACCAGGTTTTAAATAAAGTTCACAGTTCACAGCAGAAGCTATAGCGAATGAAACAGAGCCACCCCTGGCATGTCATCGGGAAGTCTTAGGGATAAAGAGAAGTTTCGAAGAGCTTGCAGACTGCAAAGACAGGTTACATCCACAGGGCGGGGGACCCAAATGTCGTCAGGCTGCTCAATACTATAATAGTCACAGGGCCACGAAGAAATGTCCTCAAAACAGAACATGTTTTCTAAATGATAGTTCCACAATGAGGTAAAGGGCCAGGCAAAAAGATAAAGACATTCTCAAAAACACTTTCCATAAAAACCCATCTCCTTGTCTAAGAAACTATGAGCATACGCTCTATCACTTTGAGGGGATAATTCAAGAACGCCTGCAGCTGTACCATGGTGGCGTCGGATCCCGTCAAGATTTTAGGAGCTTAGCAGGGTCGGGCCTGGTTAGTACTTGGATGGGAGACCACCTGGGAACACCAGATACTGTACGCTTGGGAGGTGGACCAGGCAACCCACTCCCAAAAATCAACCCACCATTGAAAACCCTATGAACAGCAGAGAAGCACTGAAAATACTGTTACATCTGCTGTATGTAGAGTCGCCATGTGTCAGACATCAACTCGACAGCACTTAACAACAACAATCCAAGAAAGGGCGGGTCAAGAAAACAGATAATGTAACTTAGAAGGGGGTGAGCCCTTCAAAAATGATGGGGAAGGGCAGCTGCGAGGCTTCGGTTAAGCAGCAGGGAAAGAAAACCATAAGATGGAAGCAGCCTGGAGTAAAAGAGTAGAAGCCTTCAGCAAAGACACAGAAGAAAATAAGAAAAGGAGGGAAGAGAGAGGAGGAGGGAGGGATGAGATATTGGGAAAAGGAAATGAAATAGAAGATAAAATAGGTTTTCTGATGTGTTTGATCACACTGAGCACTTTGCAGGGACAGGAAAGTTTGAAGGTGGATGGAAGATAGGTGCAGAGATAATATTGGAAAAAGGAGGCAATTATGAATTCCAAAATGTTATACAAGAAAGGAAATACAGCATGGTATACTGCATGAGCAAATGGGGAGACACTGTACAAAATGTAGTCATACAAATATATCCACTTTAGAAATCTGCTGTCTCTATCAGCTTGTGCTGTGGGGCTCGTGTGTTGCTGTGATGCTGACAGCTATGCCACCAGTATCTCAGATACCAGCAGGGCCACCCATGGTGGACAGGTTTCAGCTGAGCTTCCAGACTAAGACAGACTAGGGAGAAGGATCCTGCAGCCCACTCCTGAAACAATTAGCCATTGAAAACCCTATGAAATAGTAGGGAAGCACTGTCAAGTATAGTGCCAGAAAATGAGCCCCCTAGGCTAGAAGGCATTCAAGAGAGGACTGGGGAAGAGTTACCTCCTCAAAGTAGAGTTGACCTTAATGACAGGAATGAAGTAAAACCCCTGGGACCTCCTTTTGCTGATGTGGCAGGACTCAAAATGAGAAAAAACACAGTGGCTGCAACAATGGGTTCAAACATAAAAAGATCGTGCGCTTGGTGCAGCATTGGGTATGTTTTGTTCTGTTGTACTTAGGGTCACTATGAGTCGGACCTAACTTGACAGTACCTGACAACAACAAAACTTTTAAAACCATAATATATGTTGGACCTAAGGTTGTGTGTGTTTGTGAGGAGACATTGCAAGCGGGCTAAAGACTCGTTTTCTTTGGAATCAAATAATTGAAAAACTGAGAAACATCAGTTGTGGGGATGAGAAAAGAACTTAATGATCTGAAGTGGTTGCTTCTGAGATGCAGAAATTAGGAAGAGAGCGAGTAGAATAGGGCTTGCTGTTTTGCATCAGTAAGCCTGGTGGTACTGTGTGACTTTCTGAACTAGGTACATATATCACTTGGATAAAGTAAGCAGTGTACATTTAAGGTCACTGAACAAACGGGTTTTAGGTTTTTTAAGTTAAGGAAAATGTATGTTCAAAGAGATTTCCATGATGGGTTTGAATACTGGAGTTCTGTTCTTTCTATAGAGATTTTATGGCTAAAATAATAATAATAATAATAATATACTAAGATATATTATTATTAATATAGAGTATAATATACTCTATTATATAATATAATATAATAATATAGTATAATAATATAGTATAATAATTAATATTATATATAATATAATATAGAATAATATTATTAATATGTATTAATATAATAATTATTAATATATTAATATTATTAATATAGAGGCTGGGGCTTAGCTCAGTTGGTAGAAACCTGCTATGTACTCTCAAGTCCTGGGTTTGATAACCAGCATCACAAAAGTGGGAGAAGGACCTGACAGTCCACTCTGGAAACAATCAGCCATTGAAAACCACATGAATAGCAGAGAAGCACTGACATAGTGCTGGGCATGGCACAGTGTCAGGAGTGTTTCGATCTATTGTACATAGGGTCACTATGAGTCTGACTCAACTCCATAGCACCTAACAACAACAACAACAACAACAGCAGCGACAACAACATACCTTAAATTTTTGGTAAAATAAAAATGGAAGGGGGAAAACTTGGGCTGGGGTTTAGCTCAGTTGGTACAGTGCTGCTCTGTACTCTGAGGACCCAGGTTCGATCCCCAGCACCACGAAAATAGGAGAAGGACATGGAAATCCACTCCTGGAGCAATCCCCAAACAATCAGCCAGTGAAAACCCTATGAGAGTCACTGAGTCGGATCTGACTCAAGGACACCTAACAGCAACAACAATATTCTGATACATACAGCCACACACAGAAGACGCGCATGTAAAGAACAGATTAGCAGAGCAGTCTATGCTCTATCTAGTTCTATGCTTGCCAGTATTCATTCCTGAAGGCAATTCGGAAACAATCAGCCATTGAAAACCCTCCAAAGGTCACTATGAGTCGGCACTATGATGGCACCTAACAACAACAACAGCGATTGCCAGTACTAAAAGTTAAGTCACATTTCAGAAATTATTCACTTTCTACTTCTCCATATAGGAATTACTCTTCGGCTTTGGGTAGCCGGTGGCCTTCCCGGACCAGCAGGCAGTCATTGCCTTTGGTTTCTTTCTTTCATGGTTGCTCCATTGTTTTTTCTTTCTTTCTTTCTTTCTTTCTTTTTTTTTTTTTTTTTGTCACACACAAGGATAGAGGTTGCCTAACCAACGATCTCATCTTGCACCACTGGTTCAGGATAACCACCTCCTGTCAAAGGATTCTTTTTAGACTTGCTTTTCCAGTTCTGTTTGATCTCAAAAGCAGCTTTGTGTCATCTGTGTTAATGCTTTCTCCACTGAAGCTGATAATCACCTGAAAACATATTTCTGGCCCCAATTTTGATCAGTGCTACCAAAGAGTTTATTAAACATCCTTGTGTTTAAGACACAGCATTCAGAACTATGCAAAAATGAGCGAAAATGAGAGATTTTTGCCTTTGAGAAAACAGCAAAAGCAAGTCCTGGTCATTTCATTATAGAAACACATACTTGAAAAAATTCAAGAACAATCCAGGAGATCCAAGCCCTGATAAACAGGTCCGGGAAGTTAAGAAAGCAAAAGGAAAGGACAGATGATCAAAGAAATAACGCAAGGACATGTCCCAGAGAAGATGGGAGAACTTAGAATATTGGAAATTTTGATACTTTTATCATCACAAATTCAGTTTTATAGGAACTGGGAGAAGATGGTAAGGAGTGAAGAGGTGGTGTGGAAAGAAAAAAGCAAAAGAGATTGAGTGCGGGAGGAATGTTTTAGAACTGCCCACAAAGCAAGGACTCAAGATTAATGTATGCAAGTGCACAGGAAATACCTCCATTCAACTGGCAAACCAACTCCACTCCAAACATTCTTTTTAAAAAAGAAATAGCGAAAGGTAAAGTTTTTAAAAAATAATTATTTTTCTTTAAAAATGTATTTTTCCTGATGGTAGAATGAACAAAGATATGTGATAGGACATTTAGAAAATTCACTCAGCTTTTCCAGCCAGGACAACCATTCCTAATATTTTAGATATGCAGTATTTTTCTATGCATGTTAAACAATACAACTTGGATTGCAGCATATAAAGTCTTTTACAATGTGCCTATTTTACTCATATTAGAACACTTCAGAGCTGGGTGCGGTGGCACACACCTATAATCCCAGTGACTTGGGAGGCAGAGGCAGGAGGATCACAAGTTTGAGACCAGAGGCAGTCTGCGTAATTTAGTGAGACCCTGTCTCAAAAAGTAAAAAAATGGGCTGAGGGTGCAGCTCAGTGATCCAGCACTTACAAAGCATGCAAGCATGAGGCCCTGGGTTCAACCCCCAGTACCACAAACAAAACTCAAAACAAACAAACAAAAGAACATGGCAATGAGTAATCATTCATTAATGTCAGGACTTTCATGTACTTTATATATTTTTCCAAAATACTTGTACCACTTTTTCACAATCACAAGTAACAACATCATGAACATCGTCTTTGTTCAATCCTATGATTATGAGGAATAATTTATAAATTCTGAGAAACAGAATTACTACATAAGATAAATTCAAAAGTTTGAAAGATTTTTTTTTGGTGTGTTTCTATTTTTGATTCCTTCCTTTTTTGAAATACCCAAGAAGTGAGTGCATGTCTACTCATTTCTGAGAGACAGCGGTGTTTTCTAAAAGTGTCCCGAATAATATTTACATCAGGTCACTTGAAATAAATGTCTAACATTCTCCTGCCTGCACCTGTAGCCCTGTGGCATCTGATCCTGTCAGATCTCGGAAGTTAAGCAGGGCTGGGCCTGGTTAGTACTTGAATGGGAGACCACCTGGGAACACCAGGTGCTTTAGGCTTGGGAGATGGACCCAGTAAACCACTCCCAAAAATCAAATCCGCCACTGAAAACCCTATGGATAGCAGAGAAGGACTGACAATAGTGTTTTGCCTGTTGTATGTACGGTGGCTATGAGTCGGATACCGACTCGATGACACCTAACAACAACAACAACAATGTTCTCCTACTACTGACTTTGGGGCTCAAGCAATTCCCTAAAACTAAATGCTGATCAGGGTCCCTGTGGCCCAGGAAGAATAAAATGAATTTTCACTGGCACCAGCAGAAAGCGAAATGGAATTACATTTTGGATCTCACCTGTAATTTGCCCTTGTATTGTGCGATGTACTTGCACAGAGTATAAATAACTATTCTGAGAGGCATATAAACACTGCTCTGCAATCAGATAAAAACATGAAATAAGTAGTATGGTTGCAGAAAGATATTCACATGCGTATGCATGTATTTTGAAGCTTGTTTCAAACGATGGTGAGTTAACACGTCATTATAAAGCACGCTTTTACCTGGGGGTGATTTATGAGGTTAAGAAGTGCCTAATGAGGCCACCCCAAAACCACCTCCTGAGAGGGGAAGGAAGAGAGGAGGAGTATACCGGTTTAATCCAGAAAGCCATCATGTTGGCTTCTTGACCTGACCGAGCCCTTTCAAACCATGACCTCTGCAGCTAAAGGTTTCAGTGACTCACAGTCACACAAGCATGAGGACTTGAAATGAACACCTTGAAAAGGCATGTTCCAGCAAAGACTGGAACTTTCTCCTCAGCACATTGTGAGAGATGTCTAGTGAGGCTGAGGGGAGGGGTGAGTGTATCATTGCCCCACATGTCTGCAGAGCCTGCGAGTTAGAATTAATCATCTCTGGTCTGGCTTAGAAGAAACCCTGGCATAAAAACAGCGAATGTAGAAGCACAATTTGTGTTAAGATTAACAACGGATCGTTTGACAGCTTGCAATCCCAGAAACCTTGTGACGCATCTGGGCTACCACAAACCTCCCTGTTTATTGCCTATTTGCCTTCTTTAGAATTTAATCTTGTAGCGTACAAAATGTTGCATTTTCCAATGGGCATATATACCAAATGCATTTTTTAATGAAAGCAAGCTAAAACAAAAAAGTTCACATTTCCATGTTTTTCTACCACCTACTGATTGCTGTTGATGGAAACGAAGCTATACTTTTAATTTATCGAGACACATTTCTTCCAATCTGGCCGACATGTGCAGACAAGAACCGCCATGAGGTTTTGGGGTTGGAAGTCTGCTAAGGGCCAGAATGAGGCCATGGAGCTCAGGCCTGTCTCTGCAGGCCAGTATCACCCCAGGCCCTGTAGCTTCCAGCAAGCCTGGAGGTGGAACTGGGGGGCAGAGAGAGGCAACAGAGTAGGGCTTTCAGGGAGATAGAAGAGGGAGGCAAGATCTGCCTGCATGACTTCCCAGTGCTCCTAAGGTACCCACTATAGACACATACCCATCCACAGGTTTAGACATGAGGGTTTGTAAAGCAGACTTCTTCAGAATCTCCAACTAGAATACCTATGTCTGCCTTCCAAAAGGAAGGAGCAGCAATTGGCAGGGAGACGATCCCCTAGGAATTCCTCTATGACGGGAAAGGTCACTATACGGTGCATCTCCCCATTGCTTCTCTCCTTCTAGGGGAAGCATTAAGTTAAAGGCACTTTGACTGCTGGCCACTGATCAGGCAGAAGAAAACCAAATGCTTGTAAATCAGTATTTGCTCAACTGGTGGCTACTCTTTAAAACAAACAAAAATCCCCACCTATCACCATGGACTGCCAAAGAACCAACAGATCTGTCCTAGAAGTGCAACCAGAGTGCTCCTTGGAAGCAAGAATGGCCAGACTGTGTCTTACATATTTTGGACATGTAGTCAGGAGAGATCAATCCATGGAGAAAGACATTATGTTTGGGAGAGTGGCAAGTCAACAAAAAAAAGGAAAACCCTCCACCAAATGGATTGACACAGTGTCTGCAACAACGGGCTTAAACATAAATAAGATCATGGGCCTGGCACAGAGTCCGGGAATGTTTCGATCTGCTGTACATGGGGTCACTATGAGTCGGACTCGACACAACAGCACCTAACAACAACAACCACCACAAACAGTTCCATTCCCCAAACCAGGATGTCGCAAAGGAAGACAGTGAGAAAGAGGAGACTTTATTTTAATGTAACCCTGAAATCTGTTCACCATGAGATTTTCCTGAAATAAGGTTGAATGAGTTGGATGGGGTTCACTGTAATTCCAAATCATGAGACTGAGACATCTAACTGGTGCTAGTCTAGCAGCAATTTATTCCTTCTTTCCTTTTTTTCTTTCTTTCTCCTTCCTTCTTTCCTTCCTTCCCTCTCTCCCTCCCTACCTCCTTTTCTTTTCTTTTCTTTTCCTTTCTTTTCTTTCCAAAACCAAATTTATTAAAATTTCCCTAAAGGTCTACAATAGCCATCTCACTGGTCAAGGACCTTGTGAATCTAGCTGTCGTGGCAGAAGCTCCTGCCAGTGCAGAGACCTCAGCTGGAACAATGAATCACACATACAACAGCACAGCAACCAAAAGAACACCAGAGCCACCCTGGCTGGCCTCCTTCCTCTCCAAGTCCTATGCTTCCAGCAGCAGATGTTTCAGCACGGAATGGTGCTGCAAAATCTACCTTTGCCTTCACTTTGAAAATACAGAAAACTCTCCCACTTTGAACACGAGGAACCCAAACTTCCCATCATGCATCATTGCTCAGGACCCTATATAATGGCCATAGATGGCCCCAAACATCTCCCCCTTCCTACTACTCCGTGTCTAGGCCAGGAGGACCCGGGTCCGAGCATGTAGAAGTGACAGAGTGAGCACCATGTTTGGTCATGGGACCTCTGCAGCCTGCCTCCTTCGCAGCGAGAACTTTATAAAATTTTTGGTTTCTGTCCTGCAGTCAGGAACAGGAGACTCGATTCCCAGGCATTCAAATACAAGGACATTTCTGGGGCCACTGTTTCTTCATCTCTTAGGAGAAAGAAGAAAGATAGCCACACGTGGCAACCACAGGAGGAGGTGCAGGGAGGATTTCTACAGGGAATCAGACCCACTCCAGCCGCAGCCTGGAGGGCATCACCCAGCCGCAGCCTGAAATGCACCAGGAGCGCGGCCCACTCCGCGATGGCGTTCCCACTCACCTGCCCGTGGGGCTGCAGCGCGGCGTAAGCCATGGGCTGACTCATGGCGCCCTTCTGCTTCAGCAGCAGCAGGCGCTTCTGGTCCTCGCTCAGGTGCGCCCGGGGAGCCTGGAGCTGCGCGGGAGGCGGCGGCTGCTGCTGCGGGGGTTGCTGGGGCGGCTGCTGGGGTGGCGGCTGCTGCTGGATGTAGGGCATCAAGTGGTTCTTGGTGGGGTTGGCCATAGGGGGCGTCATCCTCTGACTCAAGTCTGCATTGAAATGGGTCAGAGGCTTCGTGTTGCCGTATGTGAGAATATTGTGCTGTTTGTTCAGGGAGTTTGTACCCACGTTATTTGGCTGCTGACTGATCAAGTTCATGGGATTGGGAGGGAGGTAGTTATTCACTGTGGTCTTCTGCAGGTTGTTTGCCATTGGAGGCACTATGGGGTTTTGGTTGTTAAAGGCTTGGGGGTACATCATCGGGCTATTTGGTTTCTCTGCAGGAAAAGCGGCTCCATAGGGACTGGATGGAGGCCCTAAGGGGGACCAGCTCGCAGTCTGATTGGAGGGGTGCTGCTGTTGCTGTTGCTTCTGTTGCATGAGTTTGGCCCTTTGTTGCTGCTGCGCCGCCATCTGTTTGAGCTGCTCTGCTGGAGACATGTCTGAGCCGGGCACAGCAACAGGACCTGCCCCCGATCCAGCTCCGGTCACCGCCGATGGATTGAGGAGGTAACCATTGCCAGGCCGAGGCGGAGCTTGGCCCGGAGTGTGGGCTTGGGTGGGCGTTTGGGGGGACTGGACAGCGCAGTTGGCGGGCGAGCTGGCGAGGTTCGGAGCTGCAGGCGTGCTGGCCAGAGAAGGTAAATTCGCGGCCGTGGGGACTGTGGAAAAGGGGGGACCAGAAGACGAAGGCCTGGTCTGAGGTGACCCCATGGAGACCTGTGTGAAAGGTGAGTGAGAGGGGTCGCTCTTCACACTGGCACTCTCCTGGGACAGTGGGGTCTCTGTGGCCGCCTGCGAGAATTCCGACTCCTTCTTCTCCTCAAAGTCCTCGTTGAACAGGTCCTGTATGTCGTCTTCCGGAACCGTGTTGGCCAGTTCGTCAATGAGCTCCTGCCACTCCTGGTCATTCAGGTTAATGTCTGAGAACAGCTTGTTCTGATTAGAAAGAGACGTCTCTGACGTGTCGATGCACGTGGGGTCGTCCAGAGGTTCCTGCTTGAGGTCCTTGCTCTGCAGGATGGTGAAGCTGTCTTCCAGGTCACTGCAGCCATTCACGGGGAGCTTAATCTCCGGGAGCCTGCCATTCTTACTTAGATCTTCTAGAAGCCCAGGAGCGTGGCTTCCGCTATTCTGCAAGGGCAAAGACGGCTTCAGGTCAAGTTGGTGAAGAGGGGAAGCTGAAGGCAGGGGTAGGTTGTTGGGCAAGTGGTTGATGGCTTCCATCCCCGTGGGGATGTCCTTCCGGATGCGCTTGCTGCTGGGAGAAAAACTCCCGTCACATGCCCCATTCTGCTGGTCTCCATTTAGTGGCGATCGGGCGCCTTCCAGCTTCCTTTTCACAGTCTCTTGTAGCTGGAAAAGAAATGAGAAAGAGGCTTAGTCACCATCACCTTCTACTCTTTAGGCATCACGATGTGCACTGCAAGGAACTCACTTTTAAATGCTTTATAACGTGCAAGAGAGAAAGGGTAGTGATTTCAAAATCAGGTAACACTCCCATGCGAATTCTATGGGAAAAAGTTTTTCTCTAAAAGCAGAGCTCAGAGGGATGAGGTAGATGGGATAAAGATCATAGGGAAGAATCATCTGTTATTTTTCTCCAAATGAACACTAGACAGGGGACGTGGAACAAAGTGTACCATACCTGAGAAAGATTTTAACACCTATCTTAAATTCTTGCCATGCCTTAATTGAGAACATGGAGGAATTAAATCAACAGTATTTTGAAAAACACTAAAAATGTCTTAAGAATACAGAATTTAACCTATTCACTCACTAGCATACAGCTGAAGATTCATATTTAACACAGCTCCTTTCAGTTATTTGCCTTGTTTTCAGCAACATTTGACCCTGAGACCCACTCTCACCCAGTGACACATTTCCATTAGCTTCCAGGACATCACACTCGTTCAGACTGCCTCATTCTTCCCCGTCTGCTCTTTCCCACTCTCTTACATATTCTCTGTCCTAAACGAGATTCTTTAATGTTTTGTCTTAAGCCTTTTTTGTTCCTTCTGTTTTCTCTACAGCTTCTCTAGATGATTTAATCTATCCCAATAGCCTTCATTATCTTCTCTAGGCCCCAAGCAATGTACCCAGCCCAGACTCCCCTGCGGAGCCCCACTAACTCCAAGTTTCTCCTGTGGGATATCTCACAGGCATCTGCACCTCAATATGTCTCAATGTCAAGCTTATTACTGTGTGTTACTCAAACATGAGCCTCACCAATGGTCCTTATCCAGGTATCTCCCCAGTTACTCAATGCAGAAATCCTCCTGCACCACCAATCACCAAGTCCATATAGATTGCTCTACCATACCCACCCATGGCTACCTGCCCTGCCTTTCTTCTAGGCCAGGAGCCATTATCTCTTGCTGGATTTAGAAGCACTCTCCCAACTGGTTCCTTTGCCTTGTCTTGTCCCCTTGCTCCTCCAACTATTCTTTTATTCATTTGATCTCCCCTAATCTAGTCTCTGTCTATAGCCATACCAGCCTGGTGTTTGATCCCATCAGATCGTGGAAGCTAAGCAGTTTTTACATGGTTAGTTCTTGGATGGGAGACTGCCTGGGAACACTAGGTGCTGTAAGATAGGGAGAAGGACCTGGCAGCCCACTCCTGAAACTATCAGCCATGGAAAACCCTATGAATAGCAGAGAAGCACTGACATAGTGCCAGGCATAGCACAGCGTCAGGGAGTGTTTTGTTCTGTTGTACATATCACTAAGAGTCAGACCTGACTCAATGGCATCTAACAACAATGGCAATGATCTATTTTCTATGCTGCCAGCGGGGGCTGGGATTTAGCTCAGTTGGTAGAGTGCAGTTCTGCAGTTTCTGAGATTTGGTGCCCAGCACTGCAAAAAGAGGAAAAAGAGCGGCAATCCACTCCTGAGGCAATCCGGAAAGAATCAGCCATTGAAAACCCTATAAGGGTCTCTAAGAGTAGGACAGGACTCGACAGAAACTAATATCTACTTCATATCATACTGCCACCCACATTGTACTTCCTGTTTATAACCCTGCAATGATTAGATTAAAATCCAAACTGGCTTCTGAAAAAAATCACCAGCCTACTGCTCATGTTTCCAAGATCATCTCTTTGCCTCTCTCCACAGCATTCCCCTATCTTCCCATCCCTGCACCCACTGTACCTTTTCTTTTCTTCTCTTTTTTCTTTTGTTGTGTTTTCTATTTATTTTCCTTCCTTCTTTCCTTCTTTCTCTCTCCTTCCTTCCTTCCTTCTTTCCTTTCCCTCCCTCTCTCCCTTCCTTTCTCTCTCTCTCTTTCTTTCTTTCATTCTTTTTTTCAGTACTGGAGGGTTAACCCAGGCACTCACATACACTAGATAAATACTGTACCACTGAGCTGCAACACAAGCTGCACCTGTTTTTATTTTTTCATTTCGAGACAAGGTCTTGCTGAGATGTGCTAGCAGCCTCTGGCCTCAAACTTGCCATCCTCCTGCCTCAGCCTCCTGAATTGCTGGGGTTACAAGTGTGCACCATGGTACGGAGCACCTACTGTATATTTTTTTACCAACTATCCTCGACCTATTTCATTTTCTTAAATGTACCAAGCTTCCTCCTGCCTCCAGGCATTGCACATGTTTTCTTTCCTGGAAACATGTCCCTTCCTCCTTCCCTTTCCCTGGCTAATGGCTGTTAACTTTTAAGGTCAGACCTCAGATTTTTCTTCCTGTAGAAAGTCTTATATCCCTTCCTAACCCCAACCACGTTAGATACCTTCCTTGGCTTCCCTCCTCCAAACTGCTGAATATACTGGAATAAGGGTTTTCTAAATATTAATTTTAAATTTTTTGCAGTATTGGGGATTGAACCCAGGGCCTCGGACATGCTAGGCAAGCTAGGCAAGCACTCCATCCTTGAGCTGCACCATTGACCCCTTTTTCAATTCTTACTTTGGGCCAGGATCTTGCTAAATTGCACACGCTGCCTCTGGGCTCTAACTTGAAATCCTCTCTGTCAGCTTCCTGAATCCCTGCAATTACAGGCGTGCACACCACCATGCCTGGCTTGGAATAAGTTTTTTCCAAGCAACCTATACCTCCCCGTAAAGCTTTTATCATTCTTTGAGGCCACGGCTTGAGTGTCTATGTTGTTGTTGTTGTTAGGTGCCGTTGAGTCGGTATCTGACTCATAGTGACCCTCATAGGGTTTTCAATGGCTGAGTGCTTCGGGATTGCCTTGGGAGGGGATTACCAGGCCCTTCTACCATTTTTGCCATGCTGGGAATTGAACTCGGGGCCTCAGAGACTGCAGCGCAGCGCTATACCCACTCAGCTAAATCCCAGCCCCTGAGTGTCTATGTAGCCAGCTCGAAGGAGGTAGGGACGGTGGTTGACTTGCTTCCTGCGTGAGTGCAGGGCGGTGCCCACTGGCCAGCTTCTTAGCAGTGATTAACAGATAAACGCAAAATGAATGAGTGATTCTATCTTCTAATGCACAGGGGCTGCAAGAGGTGAATTTGAATCAGAGCAGAAGGCAGACCCCTGGCAGTCAGGACAGCTGATTTGGAGGCCCTTCGTTCCTGGTAATGGCGAGATGACCTCCCACGCTAGGAAGCGTTCCATGCTCTTCCCGGGCTCAGGTAGGAGGGCCAGTGAAGGCAAACCCGTGAACACTCTGGGCTTATTCATTTTCACATTCGCCGCTTCCCCTTCTGCCAGCCAGGGTCGTGCATGTGGCTCTGGGGCAGGAGGGGATGTTGCAGAGATGGCTGGCTGACTGACGAAGGGGGCCCAGGCTGGGTTCCCAGGGGTTGCAGTGGCTATGCAGAGGCAAAGGCAGAACGGGGCAGGGTGGGAAGGGGAAGGCAGAGCAGCCCTTCCGCCTGGATGCCCTCCTGCTCTTGGCAAAGGCGGTGCACGTTAGAGAGGTTTTTGGAGACAGGAGCAGGGTCCTCCCTGAGCCATGACTCGGCACCCAGCTGTGGAGTTGCCAAGGCTCTGGAGGAGCCCTGTGCGTAGGAAAACTTATCTGGAGGCCGTGTGGGGAGTTTTAAGGAGTGTGTGTGTCTTCTCAGAAGCAGAGAAGCTCTGACAATAGTGTTCTGCCTGTTGTACGTAGGGTTGCTGTGAGTCGGATACTGACTTGACAGCACCTAACAACAACATGCCTTCTCAGAAGCAGAGAACTGCATTTTTAAAGTCAGCAGAGAAGAAAGGGTCCTTGGGCAAAACTCCAGTTTAATATTTAATCCTAAATCTTATATTTTTAATCATAATGCCAGACCCTGTCCCAGTAGAGGCTCCTGTATGGCTGAAAATAAGGGCCTGATGTGGGACAATCTGGAATTTGCCTTCAAAGAAAATACTGGTTCAATCCATCAAATTAGGTAGACACTGCTAGGAAACAATGTTATTTATGGAACAAACTAGCAGCCATGGTTCTCATCATAGGTATGACAGATACTTGAGCACAGGTAGCTCTAAACACTGTGGCAAGTTCAAATATCACAGTTCCAGGCCTTCACAGAAATGAGGCTCGGAGCACCTCCTGAGGAGATGTGAAGCGTCACAAAGCAAGCACCTGCCTTCGAAAATGAACCTGACTTTATGTTAGAAAGCGCAGGTCCAGGATTCTGTTCCACCTTGTGAAATGGATGGAGCAGGACAGAAAAATAAAGATGTTCCACTTGTTCCCCTGTAAAATGGTGGCAGCTGAGACCACAGAGACAGATCTGGCTCAGAGCCTCAAGTTTCACCTCTGACCAGCAGAGTAGGTGAAGCAGTGTAGCTCAGTGTTATAGAAACAGGAGCAAGGTGCTAGAGCCAGAAGTCCAGCTGAAACTCTACATCCCTACCCGAGAGTTAACACATATCGGTGTGATGTGGTGCTTAGTAAATGAGGGATTCAAGGTCCTTCATCAGACAGGAAATTACGTGAAGGTGGAGACGTTTCTGTTTTGTTTACTTCTGGGTCTCTGGCAGTTCATAGCTGACACTTAATAAACGCCTGTTGAATGAATGAACTTGGGGAAACTTAGAGGCCTCCCAAGCCTACAACCTCTCATAAGCCTTGGGTTTCTTTCTCTGCAAAATGGGTCAGTAATACACAGCTCATAGAATTATATGGTGAGGAGGATAAGGTAAAGTGAAATGATGTGGAAACATCAGTACCCACTAAGCCTTTGCTTTATTATTTTTAAAATTTGTTGTTGTTGTTAGATGCCATCAAGTTGGGTCCGACTCCTAGCGACCCTATGTACAACAGATGAAACTCCCTGACACTGTGCCAAGGCTGGTACTATGTCAGTGCTTCTCTGCTATCCATAGGGTCTTTGGGCTGATTGCGTCTGGATTGTTTTGGGTGTGGGTTGCCAGGTCCTTCTCCTATTTTTAGGTGCTGGGGATAGAATTCAGGGCCTCAGAAGGCGCAGCAGAGCACTCTACCAACTGAGCTAAACCTCAGCCCTTTTTAAAATTTAGTGATACACATAGCTACTACTGCAACAGAGACAGAATGCTTCCTGGATCTTCAAAATACAAACAGATAGAATGATAATATTTCTCTTCCCCAGCCGGCAAAGCCTTAATGCTTTCCAAGCATCTGGTGTAGCTTTTTTAATATGAACAACAAAAATCAAATTTGCAATTCAAGCCCAAGTCCAAGTGCTAATGCATTCATGTCCTAGATTGTAGAACAGCAGAGGCTAGGTGGTTGTGGCTCAAATCAAATCCATTTTCAGCACGCCACCTGAACGGAGCTACCGACTGTTTTCTTTTCCCTGAGGGCCTCCCGTTCTCCACCGCCGCCCCCTTTTAACCCAGCCCTTGATATATATTTCATGGATCAGCATTTTGGAGTATAAGAAAGACATCATTGAAGATGCTATGCTATGGTTTTTCTGTTTTGTTTTGTGAGGTCCAAAATAGCGTAGCAATCTTCACATCAAATTCTGTCTATCTTATCATCCTTTGTTTTATGGAGCGGGGGGGTCTGAGAGTCTAATTCTCTGCTTATGTCCCTCGTGGGAGACAGAGGGGTGTGAGGAGGAAGGCATGGAGTCAGCTCTGTGTTGGAGAAGGCAGCAAACTCCCAAGCCTCGTGGTCAGCTGCCTCCCACAGCAAGGCCTCAGGCCAGTCTTGCCCCACATCTCATATTTTAGCAAATCCCTGGCCCTTCTGTCTCCTGAAGCTCTTGTTAGGCTTGTGGCCCCATGGAAGAGTCGCAGAAACTTCACTGAGCACCAGCGTCCCATCTGCCATGTTCCCCTGACTGCATGGAAATGTTTTCTCCCATTAAGGGATGCTGGGGCGCCAGGAGCTGCAGTGGGCTGGTCATTCAAGGCCTGTGACAATACGGGCCGCTGTCAGGTGTCAAGTACGCTGAAGGAAAGAGATCCCCCTCCATAATGGTTCCGGGTCTCCTGTGTACCTTGATGGCTTGTGTTACTGTGAAACTGTGGTGTGTGCGTATGAACTTGATTGTGTGTGTGTGTGTGTGTGTGTGTGTGTGTGTGTGAGAGAGAGAGACAGAGACAGAGACAGGGGCAAGCCCAGATCAGTAAGAACGGCTAGGCCTTTGGAGCCAAAACACTTTCACCCAGGATCATACATGACTCACTTACCGGGTAACAACAGACCTCTGGTGCAGGCCAGGTGTGGGTCTGATGGTTCTATGGGGAGGGTGGCAGTATTCTGGGATGGAAAAGGTGGTGACACCTATACCAAGGACTAGCATGGCTCCGAACCCCAGGCCTCTGCTGACAGTGGAGTCCTGTTCCTAGCAGATTCTTGAGGTGTCCCCTGGACCCAACTGTCCACTATGATGAGATCTTTTCTCCTTTAGACTAAAGCGGGGCCAGCAAGTCCAAAGAAACTCTCATTGTCCTGTTCCCAATTTTGCATGAACCTGGCCAGCGTCACTGGGTTGGGGAATAAAGATGGCCACGCTACTGTTAGTGATGAAGATCCTTGGAGGGAAGACATGGGGTTCACCATCGTACCCCTCGTGTTCGCTCCTAAGGACTGCTCCTGAAAAGGAGGTTTTATTAGAATCACCTGATAGAGGAGAGACTAGAGGCAGACTCTGAGATGACAGAGCAGGCATCAGCGAGAGGGGGCCGACCCCAGGTTCAAGTTCAAATGCAGGTCTAACTCCGCAGCTGTGGCACCCTCATCCAGGACCTGGCTGCGCTGTCGGGTCAACTTGTATTGGTGGTCCTGGCTCAAATGCCAGTGCACGATGCACTCTCAGGCTGTACTTTTAGGATCATCCTTGGCTCTGCCCTCTCCCCACTCATACCCAATCAAGCCCCCAGAACTGTCCTTTTTTTTTTGGCGGTACTGGGGGTTGAACCCAAGGCCTCGTGCTTGCATGCTCTCCAAGTACTGGACCACTGAGCTGCACCCCAGCCCATTTTTTACTTTTTGAAGCAGGGTCTCGCTAAATTACCCAGACTGCCTCTAGTCTCGAACTTGCAATCCTCCTGCCTCCGACTCCCGAGCCGCTGGGATTATAGGCGTGCACCACTGTGCCTGGCTCAGAACTGTCCATTCTTATCGCTCACGGATTATATTCTCACCATCTAGCTCCAGGGCCACAGCCTGCCTCACATTCCCGCTCTTCTCTCCTGACCTCTGCAGCAGCTCCCTTCACTCTCTGCCTGCCTTGCTCCCCAGTGCTTTCTCTGCCTGGGAGCTGTGGTTTTCTTCTTACACTGGGAATCTGACCTTGCCCTTTCTCCACTCCCAGCTCTTCCGAAGCTCTCTACTGTCTCTGGCTTCTATTAAATCTGGCACCGCTGAGGTTTAGTTCTGTGGGTAGAGTGCTTGCTCTGCATGTTCTTAGGTCCTGGCTTCAATCCCCAGCACCACAAAAATGTCAGAAGGACCCAGCAGTCCACTCCTGAAACAATCCCGAAACAATCAGCCATTGAAAACCCTATGAATAGCAGAGAAGCATTGATATAGTGCTAGGCATGGCACAGTGTTGGGGAGTGTTTCATTCTGTTATACATAGGGTCGCTATGAGGCGGACCTGACTCAATGGCACCTAACAACCACCACCACCACCACCACCACCACCACCACCACCACCACCTGGCACACAGGCCGTCCACAACTTGATCCTCATCTCCTCCTCCAGTCTCCTCCCACTTGCCCTCCAACACCCACCAACTGCAAACATTCAGCTGTGTACTCTTGTGTGTGTACACACGGGGATGTGTTGTGAGAAACGCATCATTATTTGATCTTCTTGTTGTTCAAAGATCACAGGGCTGGAGGCTTCTATGACGTCACTGGGAGACATAATCCTCCGGGTGCAGCAGCATCTGTGGGCTCTAGGGTTGATGGAAATGTCTTTATGGAGCTCCTGAGCACACTTCATTATTTGTACTTCCTTGGATATACTCTGTTTTCTTTCTGAGCCCTGGCATCTGTGACACCCTTGCCCAGCTTCTTCACTAGACCATTTGTCCCTCAGTTCCATTTGGACATCACCTTCTATACAGCCTTTCTGACAGCCCCCCCAACCACTCCACATGTTGGTCGTGTGTCTCTCTGTGATTCTATGTCACACTACACAACTGGTTCCTGTCCCCTCATGAGCGAATGAATACATGTTAAACAGCTTTTGAATAACCACACTGAGTTTGGATCATTACTCCTCGTATCAGGGGCTTGAAAACGTTTGGCTGCATGGTGTTCTTAGAAGTACCATTTCTTTTCATTGTTTTATGATACCAGAGAAAAGCTTTCTCCTCCTTAATATGTGTGATGGGCCCAAGGGTCCAGGGAGCCACTAGAGAACATAGAAAGTGATTTGTGAAAAAGAAAATGGAATCTGAAATCCAGAGAATTCAGAGGAAGTTTCCAAGCTCACATGTTTCCCGGGTACGTGAACCCCAAATGCTGGACTTTTTGTAGCTGAACTTTTAATTTCCTAAAGTAGCTTCGAGTAGTTTCTACCTGTCATAGTACAAGCTTCGAGTCACAAGCAAAAGAGAGCTTCCTTCCCCAGGATCCCCCTCAGTGACACGACTCCCTCCCAAAATTTGGAGATGAGTTCGAATCGAAGTCGCAGATGCTTAACTAATTTAGAGGCTCTAAGAGAGCATTTGGGCTGGGATTTAGCTCAGTGGGTAGAGCGCTGCGCCGCAGTCTCTGAGGTCCCGAGTTCAATTCCCAGCACCCCAAAAATGGGAGAAGGGCCTGGCAATCCACTCCCCAGGTAATCCCGAAACAGTCAGCCATTGAAAACCCTATGAGGGTCGCTATGAATCGATACCGACTCAACGGCACCTAACAACAACAACAACAAGAGAGCATTTGCCTGCAGCTGTACCACTGTGGCGTGTGATCCCATCAGATCTCAGAAGCTAAGCAGGGTTGGACCTGGTTAGTACTTGGATGGGAGACCACCTGGGAACACCAGGTGCTGTAGGCTTGGGAGACAGGCCCGGCAACCCATTCCCAAAAATCAATCTGCCATTGAAAACCCTATGAACAGCAGAGAAACATTGACAATACTGGTTCGCCTGTTGTACGCAGGGTCACTATGAGTTGGATACTGACTCGAGTGCACCTAATAACAACAAAAGAACATTGTGTTCACTTTGATCTGTTCTGGTCAAACTAGTAAGATGATTCATTGGAATTGGCTTTCACTTGGTTCTTCTCTTTCCATTCTACCCCCAATAATAAGCCTATGGACACATGGATTCATCTGATTGGCTTGTTTAATGTATTTGATGAGTGACCAAGAAGACCTATGTGCTAGGCATTTTCATTAGAAAAATACAAGCATGTGCAAATCACTTCCAGAGCTGCCTTCTAGATGTCAGGGTTCTTACAAAGGATCTTTTAAGGTTTATTTAGGGGTTTACTTTTCTTTAGTGATTTTCCAACTTTAGTGGGCCTGGTCACCTGGGAAGCTGCTGGCAATACTTATGTCTTGGTCTCACACCCACCATTTCTGATGTAGTAGTGCCAGGTGGGCCCAGACTGGAACACAGGTTAGGGGCACAGGTACCTAAAGAAATTTAATAAACTCGGGATATTCTGAGGCAGCTGGTCTAGGATCTCCTGCTTTTAGACATTCTGATCTAGACTAATAGTTCTGTTGGATTCTGACATTTTGAAATTGGTGCTTTGATCAAAAAAAAATATATATATATATATATTTGTTAGGTGCCATCGAGTCGGTATCCAACTCATAGCAACCCTGCATACAACAGGCGAAACACTCCTACAAAGGAATAGTTTTATAGAATTCCCATTTGTTGTTAAAGGCTCCTGAGGTCCTTCTTGGCATCACCAACCAGCTCTTGCCTGCTCCCGAGGGTCCCCGAGTGAACTGGTGTTGAGGTGAAGCTCTGTGGTCTTTTGCTGGGCCGGAGTGAACCCCAATATATCCCAACTCCTGAAGTCCTCGCTGTCAATGTGACACACTCCTAACATTTTTTTAGAGAGAAAATTATTTTGCTACATATGATTGAAAAACTCCCATATGTCTATCAGCTTGTCTTGCTGTGGGCCTTGCATGTTGCTGTGATGCTGAAAGCTATGCCACAGGTATCTCAGACACAAGCAGGGCCACCCATGGTGGATAGGTTTCAGCTGAGCTTCCATACTAAGACAGACTAGGGAGAAGGACCTGGCAGCCCACTCCTGAAACAATTAGCCATTGAAAACCCTATGAATAGCAGGGAAGCATCGTCAAATATAGTGCTGGAAAATGAGCCCCCAGGCTGGAAGGCATTCAAGAAATAACTGGGAAAGAATTGCTTCCTCAGAGTAGAGTTGACCTTAATAATAGGAATGGAGTAAAGCCCTTGGGATTTCCTTCTGCTGATGTGGTACAACTCAAAATGAGAAGAAACACAGTGATTGCAACATTGGGCTCAAACATAAAAAGATCATGTGCCTGGCACAGTGTTGGGTAGTGTTCTGGGCACTATAAGTCGGATCCAACTGGACAACACTCAAGAAGACAAGAAGAATTTTAAAAATACATAAATACATAAAATAACTATATATGTATATTTAAACATATTGTTGTTTTTGTTAGACACTGTTAAGTCAGGTCACATTCACTGTGACCCTCATAGGGTTTTCAGTGGCTGACTGATTTTGGGAGTGGACTGCCACATCCTTCTCCCAGTTTTGTGGCGCTGAGGATGGAACCTGGGTCCCCAGAGAGTGCAGAGCAGGTGATCTACCGACTGAGCTAAACCTCAGCCCATTTAAACATATGTTGTTGTTGTTATACAGAGTCATTATACAAAAAAGAATTGGTAGATGACCAACCATTCTAAGAGGCCACATATGAAGAGGAACCAATGGTATTGAAGGATGAACTGCCTTGAAAGAACTGGAGAAACACAAGGCTCCAGGAATTGACGGGATACCAATAGAGATGTTTCAACAAACAGATGCAGCACTGGAGGTGTTAACTTGTTTATGCCAACAGATTTGGAAAACAGCTATTTGGCCAGCTAACTGGAAGAGATCCATATTTGTGCCTATTCCGAAAAAAGGGAATCCAACTGAATGTGCAAACTATTGGACAATATCATTAATATCACACACAAGCAAAATTTCACTAAAGATCTTTCAAAAGTGACTGCAGCAGTATACAGACAGGGAATTACCAGAAAATCAAGCAGGATTCAGAAGAGGGCGGGGAACCAGGGACATCATTGCTGATGTAAGGTGGATATTAGCTGAAAGCAGAGAATATCAGAAAGACGTCTATCTATGTTTTATTGACTATGCAAAGGCATTTGACTGTGTAGATCATGACAAATTATGGATAACACTTCAGAAAATGGGAATACCAGAGCACTTAATTGTACTCATGAGAAATCTGTATGTGAACCAGGAAGCAGTTGTTCGAATAGAACAAGGAAACACTGCTTGGTTTAAAGTTGAGAAAGGTGTATGTCAGGGCTGTATACTTTCACCCTATCTCTTCAATTTATACGCTGAGCAAATAATCCGAGAAGCTGGACTTTATGAGGAAGAACGAGGCATCAAGATTGGAGGAAGACTCATTAACAACCTGCGTTATGCAGATGACACAACTCTGCTTGCTGAAAGTGAAGAGGATTTAAAACATTTACTGATGAAGATCAAAGATCATAGCCTTCAACATGGGTTACAACTAAACATCAACAAAACAAAAATCCTTACGATTGAGTTAGTACACAACTTGGAGAAAAGATTGAGGTTGTCCAAGATTTTGCTTTGCTTGGCTCTATAATCAACACCCGCGGAAGAAGCTGTCAAGAAATCAAAAGACGCATTGCTTTGAGAAAAGCTGTGGTAAAAGATCTCTTTAGAGTATTGAAAAGCAAAGATGTCACATTGAAGACGAAGGTGCTTCTGACTCATGCCATGGTATTTTCAACGGATAGGAGACCACCTGGGAACACCAGGTGCTGTAGGCTTGGGAGAAGGACTGGGCAACCACTCCCCAAAAACAATTGGCCATCGAAACCCCTATGAATAGCAGAGATGCACTAACAATACTGTTTCGCCTGTTGTACATAAGGTTGGTATGAGTCAGACTGTGACTCAACAGCACTTAACAACAACAACAACGAGAAGTATCTGCAGCTTAGATTGAAACTTATCTTCAAATCTTCAGACTATTGCCATGAGAGCTGAGTGTTTAAAACATCAGCTTGTACCAGGTGCCACGGTGCCCACCTATAATCCCAACAGCTCAAGAGTCTGAGCCAGGAGGATTGCTGGTTTGTGGCCAGAGGCAGCCTACGCAACTTAGCAAGATCCTGTCTCGAAATAAAAAAATAAAAATAAAAACAAGAAAGGCATTTGGAGTGAATCTCAGTGAAAGAGCACTTGCCTGGCATGTGTGAGGCCCTGCACTCAACCCCCAAGTACTGCAAAGCAAACAAACAAAAACAAAAACAAAAGCCCCTCAACCTCTGTGACCATCCCAGAATGCAGCTCCCCTGTGCAAGGCTAGGTCCTTGCACAGCTCCCTGTGCAAGGAGGGGATGCCAGCCAGGAGGAGTTAATAATCTCCATTCTGAAATGCTCTGGGAGGAACAGGACCATGGTCAAAGGGACCTCTCCCTCTAGGTGTTCATTGTCAACATCAGCTGAAGAGCCCCAAGGGATGACTGGGGCGCCAGAGCCCAGTCCAGGTGGAGAGGAGCACCCAAAACGTTCTGAGGTACCCTAGGAAATTTTGAGAAAGGACCAGGATCTCTTTTCTTTCCACTATTAGTTGGACTTGAAAGTCCATTCCCAAGTAGTCTTGGATGCACGCAAGGCCGTTGGCACCTCTTTTAGAAGTCTGGAACGAGCATGCACACCCAGTTCCAGCTGTGAGTGCTACAGCAAGATCCTTATTAGTTACCTTTTTGAAACATTTCATATCTTTTTGTGTGTGGCTAATTTTTTTATCAGAAATTTTTAATGTACAACTTAATGTGTTTCATTCTGATGTGCATTTCATTGTGACATTTCCATATATGTGTTTCATTGTATATTAAACAGATAAGTTCCCCCTTGCCCTCTTGTGCACCTCCTCCCCTTTCTTCTATGCCCTCACCAAAGGCCTCTCTTCTACATTGCATTGTCTTTTTGTGGGATTATTTTTCTATATACCATTGCATCCCAATTATGTTTAAGGTCCAAACTTTTTTCTATAGTGATCTATCTTTTTATATTGTCAGCAGGATTATATGAATAATCTAGCCCATTTTTATTATTACCATCCTTTGGTATTATTGGTATTATTATAATTATTTCCTGAACTATTAAAATTGGGCTGTTTACTTTGAGGTCGCCCTCTCTCTCATTTCTCCCTCCTCCTTGTTCCTCCTCTCCCTCCTTTCCTCTCTTATCATCTCTACCTTTTGCTAGGTCCCTCCCTCCTTCTTTCTGCTCCCTAATTTGTCCCTTCTCCACTAAATTGACTTCAGCTTTTTATTATGTTCCAATTTCTGTATAGGAGTTTTTCCTTCCTTTTAGTTTTGACTCAGCTCTGCGTGGCTCATTTTTTAGGTATTTTTTTTTTATCTTTCAGTTAGGTTTAAACTTGTAGTAAATACCAACCGCGCACACAGCACATTTCAGAATCACTCATAAAATACCAGAAGCAGCAGCAGATAAAATCCTCCACATTCAGAAACTCTAAGTCCCAATATCCCCTCAAACCTCCAAATTTCCAAATACGTGAGTGCTCCTACAGGCTCTTGGCTTCCTCCCAACTGAATGAATAAATTATATTTTCATCACAGGTCACATGAATCCTGTATATTGTTTACATCTGAAGTTATAAAGCTTTCACAAGCTCCATGCATGCAGTTTAAATTTGTGCATTAACAAAAATGATTAACTACTCATAAAAACCGAGACTGTTAACCTCTGCAACTGCCAAGGATATATGATTTCCAAATTTCCTCTGTTTTCAGTAGAATGCCCGAGACTTCTAAGTTTTTATCAGAGAATTTGATTCACTGATTAGTAAATTAGTAATTTCAAGAAATTGTTGAATATTACACAATACTCTAATGTTGTTAGAATATTGTACAATATTATTAGACTATTCCTCAATATTCTAACTGGCTGAGAACTGATAGGTGCCAGACATCAAGCTCAGTGCTTTATATATGTCACCTACATTAATCCTCATGGCAAGCTATGATGGCTGGTGAATGGGTTCAGAGAGGATAGGTTACTTGTCCAAGGGCACACAGCAGAGCCCTGCCTAGTTTTGCCTGCCTCTCAAAGCTGTGTCCTCTTGACTTTGCCATGCTGTATCTGAAGACATCCATCTCAATCAAAGTTCAGCAAATCTTGCTGAGCAAATCTGGGAAAGTGTTTTAGAACCCGGGGCATGAGGGTCTAAGAGGAGGTACTCATGTCTTTGAGTCATAGCTGCCCGATTCACAGCTAACTGTCACGCTGCTCTACAGGGAAGATGTCACCCTGCAAATTTAGCATGTGCCTGAGGAGCGATGATGTTGGTGGTCCTGAAAACTTCCGCAGGGAGCGGGTGTGTGCACCCAGGGGCTGCTTCCTCCACTCAGCAACTTCCGTAGGAAAAGCTCCACAGAGACCACCAGCTGCCATCAGAATTCTATAATCCGAACCCTGAAGGGGTCTGTCTTTCACACACATAAGCCTACACGTGACGTTTATATTTAAGGACAAGAAAGAATTTCCTTGGGAACATCTCCTGATAGCTCTTCCTACACAGAAGTCTTTTGTACATTTTCTATCCTACCATTCTTGCAGAAATGACCTGGTGCTACAATCTGGAATTCCTAATGGGGTTTTATGTAGAGCTGTAAAGAAATGACAGGGAAAGCCAAAGGGGCAGAAGATGGGAAAACCATTAGGGAGGAGAGGGGCAAGGGAAAAGATCCGATCTTATGAGCATCCTTCACAGCTGGAGACTTAACAAGGCAGCCCAGGGAGCTGGCCTGTCAGGACAGAGCAGGAGGTTTCAATTGGCTTGTTTTCCAGGAGGAGGAAGGCAGAGAGGAGAAATCTTTCTCCTCGGGTAGGAATCCAGCCTATTTTTATTCTACTGTTTACTTGCCATGGCCCTTCTTTTTAATGAGAAGTTCTCACTTTTGCTGTTAGCCCCTTCCAGGAGACCGGCTTCCTCCCCCAGTGCTGAAGTCAGGCACCAGCTTAAAGGACGCAAATAGCCCAGAGCCTCCAGATGTGCCGCTGACGCTTTGGAATAAAATCCCAGGACATGTTTCTCTCTCTTTGGAAAACTCAAGTATTGAAATAAGACTTCCTGGTCTATAAAAAGCCTCTGGTTTCCCTCAAAGAGGTCAGGCCCTGGGCTTCCTTGGGAGTTGCCCTTTGCATTAAGCTAAGCGGTGCCTCTGCAGCTGACAGCCACCTCTTGGAAAAGGGTCCCCACCCCCTCATCCTCACCCCTGCACCCCCCGCAGTGAGCGAGCAAACTGAACCTAATTCTTATTTCCAGATAGCAGCTGACTCCCAAGGCTCCGTTTCACAGCTGATTTTCATGGCAAAGCTGAAGGCTGAGGGACCTGCCTGCCTTTACCCACAGAAGATCCCTTTATTCCGGTGCCTTTAGACTGACTCCATCTGCACATGGGAGACAAGGCCGAATGAGAGGACTTCTCTGGCCAGGATGAACCCCGTGGGAGGCCCGAGATGGCCCATTCCCATATGCAGGCAAACAGTCCCATCTACGGACAATGCCCACCCAGCCTCGGGGCGCCCCACGCATTCCATCCACACACAGCAGAGCTCCAGAGGCTGGCAGCAGAGCTTCTCTGTGTCGGGAAAAGCTGCGCCGCATCACCCCACCAGCTCGAATTCATTTTTCAAAAGAAACAAGAGCAAGGTGCTGTTGTTATAGCAACAGTCAGACTCATCTGCACAGCTTCCTCCCCACAGGCTCGCTCCGGCTTCCTTGGGCAGCAATTCCAGTTGTGTGTGGGAGGTGACCAATGCTCAGCCTGGGGGACCCTTTACAATCCTTTAAGATGTGGAAACCTAAATCTGAAGCCCTAGAATGATAAAGCATCCACAGGGTTCTCCCAGTCCCGAAAGCCTTTTGAGCAGTGAAGACAAGCAAAGAATCTTTGAATCCAATATTTTCATCTCCTGGGTAGGAACTCCCTCACTGCATTGGACAGTGCTTCTCTGCTATTCCTAGGGTTTTCAATGGCTGATTGTTTCAGGAGTGGGCTGCTGGGTCCTTCTCCCTAGTCTGTCTTAGTCTGGAAGCTCAGCTGAAATCTGTCCACCATGGGTGGCCCTGCTGGTATCTGAGATACAAATGGCACAGCTTTCAGCATCACAGCAACACGCAAGCCCCCACATCATGACAAGCCCACACACACGTAGGGGTGTGTTTCCACAGGAAGAAGAAGGTAGGACACAGATGCTCACAGAGGGACACAGAAAGGAGATGACTACCTGTCAGCCAGAGAAAGGTCCATCTCAGTCCATTTGTGCTGCTACAACAAAATACCCAAGACTGGGTAATTTATAAAGAAGAGGAATTTATTTCTCACAGGTCTGAAGGCTGGAGAGTCCAGAGCCAAGATCCGGCAGGGTCAATGTGTGATAAAGCCCGGTTTCTCATAGATCGCATCATCTAGATATCCTGATGTGTTGGTAGAGCAAAAGTGAGTGACTTAGCTTCCGTCCCTCTAGTCTGTTTTTTTTTTTTTTTTTGGCAATAATCCCATTCATTTGGGAGAAGGACCCAGCAACCCACTCCCAAAAACCACTCAGCCATTGAAAACCTTATGGATAGCACAGAAGCACTGACAATAGTGTTTTGTCTGTTGTACGTAAGGTCGCTATGAGTCAGGTATCGACTTGATGGCACCTGACAACAACAATTCCATTCATGAAGGTGGTGCCCCATTACCTAATCCCTTCCCCAAAGGCCCCACTTCTTTAAATACCACCAGTGAGGATAGAGTTTTAGCACTGAATACTGGAGGACGTTCAGACCATTGTTGTTGTCAGGTGCTGTTGAGTTGGTGTCTGACTCATAGCAACCTACATACAAAAGGCAAAACACTATTGTCAATGCTGCTCTGTTGTTCATGTTTTCAATGACATTTCAATGGGTTTTCAATGGCAGATTGATTTTTTTCAAGGGGAGTGAGTGGTTTGCTGGGTCCTTCTCCCAAGCCTACGGCACCTGGTGTTCTCAGGCAGTCTCTCATCCAAGTACTAAGCAGGCCTGACCCTGCTTAGCTTCTGAGATCTGACAGGATCAGATGCCACAGGGCTATGGCTGCAGACATTCATAGCAAGGCCTAAGTAGAAACTAACCCTGCTGACACCTTGATCTTGGACTTCCAGTTTCCACACCTGTGAGGAAATCAATTTCTGCTATTGAAGTCACCCAGTGTTTGGCACTTTGTTACAGCAGCTCTAGCCAACTAATCATTTGATTTACACCTATCATCAATGGCCTCCTAGTATCTTATATGCTGTTGTCAGGTGCCGTCCAGTTGGTGTCTGACTCATAGCAACTCTATGTACAACAGGTGAAACACTATTGTCAGTGCTTCTCTACTAATCACAGGGTTTTCAAGGGTGGACTGATTTTTGGGAGTCGGTTGCCTGGTCCTTCTCCCAAGCCCAGGTGGTCTCCCATCCATGTACTAACCAGGCTCGACCCTGCTTAGCTTCTGAGATCTGATGAGATCACATGCCAGAGTGGTACAGCTACAGGCAGTACCTTATATAAGTTATCACTAATAACTATTTTAAAGGACTGTCTTGCAAAAATGGGTTCAATGCTTTCCTCCAACTGACAAAATATGACTGGTGCTGATTCTGTATCAGCCACTAGGGACCCAACTCCACAGCGCCTCACATCAACAACTAGGGGCACGCCAGCAGAAGAGGTCAGAATCTCTAGGATGGAGGGGAAAGGGGAGTGGAGGGGCAGACACCGTATGGTTTAATGTAGATGCTGGAGCTGCAGGAGCACCAAGGAGGGTGTGTGTCTCAGGCCACAGGTGGGAGGCCTCCTGGAGGGCCTGCTGGGCCTGCCAAGACTCTAGGAACTTATGGCCAGGCAGAGGAGGAAGCAGCCCATGTGCATGTGAAGCCTTAAGTAGTTGTGCCTGGCTTGAGCCAGGGTGTCAGGTGGAGGTGCTGGGAGGCGAGCCTGGAGAAGAGCCGCAGGCATCATGGGGAGCTCAAATACCACATGAGGTGGCCTGGACTTGATCCAGAAGGTCTTGGAAGACATCAGGGGGGAAAGTAGTCCTGACGCTAACCTCTGGTTTTGTTTTTGTTTTTGTTTTTGTTTTTCATACTTGGGGGCTGAACCCAGGGCCTTGTACATACTTTGCAAGTGCTCTACCACTGGCCTGCCCCCACCCCAGCCCATTTTTACATTTTTTTTTTTATCTTGAGACAGGGTCTCGCTAAGTTACGCAGGCTGCCTCTGGCCTCCAACCTGTGATCCTCCTACCTCTGCCTCCTGAGTTGCTGGGATTACAGGCAGGAGCCACCACACTTGGCCTGATGTCATCATGATATACACTGGTTGTAACTGGTTATAAAACGTACAATGTTTGTAGTGATCTGTATTATGTTGGTAGGGCTGACAGAACAAAATACCAGACTGAGTGGCTGCCATAGTTTAGACCTCCAGCATCCCCCCAACGGTCCAATTGTTAAAGGCTTTCCCACCAGCTGGTGGCACTGTTGAGAGGTAGCAGAACCTTTAAGAGGTGGGGCCGAGTGGGAGGGCGTTCGGGCACAGGGGATGTGCCCTGGAAGCGGATATTGGGACCTCAGCTTTCATTTTGCTTCCCAGCTACCAACCAGGTGAGCAGCCTCTTCTTCCATGTGTTCCCACCACAATGTCCTGATGGGTCATGGAGGCCCCATGCCTCAGGACCCCGTGACCAGGCTAAAACCCCTGAAACTGTGAACCAAAATAAACCTTGCCTCCCTTCAAGTTGATTTCCCTCAGGCATCTGTCACAGCGATGGAAAGCTGACTAACACAGAGGCTAAAACAACATAAACTATTTTCTCACGGTTCTGGATGCCTGATGTCCCAGATCAAAGGGTCAGGGGGCATAGTTTCCCCTGGGGCCTCTCTGTTTGGCTTGCTGATGTACACATTCTATGTCCACATATAGTCTTTCCTCTGTGAACTCACATCCCTGGTCTCTGTGTGTCCCAATTTTCTCTGTATAAGGACAGAGGTCATATTGGGTAAGGCCCACCTTCACAGCCTCATTAAATGCCGTGTCTTCAAATACAGTCACACCCTGAGGTACTGGGGATTAGGACTCAGCCTTAGGAATCTGGGAGGAGACACAATTCAGCCCATAACGTGATCCAGCATCACTAAGGCACAGCTGAGTAGGCAAACAGCTAAAGCCACCCTTAACTTTCAATCAATAAGGCACAGGCTGGAGGCACTAGTTCAACAATTGCTACTTGATCCACAGCTTAACAAGGTTCTGATTTTTAAAAGTGTTTGTCTCTCAAATTCCAAATCCACTTCACATTGACTCCTTAACTCCCTACCTGTTGCCCAAACCTCAGAGTAGACAGAGTGGAGCTTGCTGCCACCTCAGGGGGCTCTGAATGTTTCACTGTGCCTGCCGGAGACTGAATCAATGTCCCTTTACAATGATGATCCTCCTGAGCTAAGAGCGATCCACAGAGGGAAAACTGAGGAAGAGAGACAAGGGCCACTACCTAATTCAGAGGAAGGACAGGAAATGACAGCCAGATCCTCCACTCTAGCTCAGCGTCCCAGGCAATAAATCATAGCTTCTAATAGGTTCCGAGTTTGTCAACTTTCTTTGCAAATTGTTGTGCTCTGTAAATGTACTGTAAAATGACAGATTCAAGACTGCATTTCAGTGGTTTTTGCTCTCTTACCCAGCCATCTAGACATTATTAAGCAGTTTCTATTAGGATGCCACAGTTAAGTTTCCATAATATTTTCTGTAACGACCTGCTTGTGCATGGCTGTGGTTCTCAAAAGCTCCCTTGGGACAGAATTTTTTTCACCTTGGTCTCAGTTCCGAAGTAAAAAAAAAAAAAGGTTACAACAGATGATGGCTTTAGAGATATTTTTGAAGTTGTGTGAATGGGAAAGAACAGAGGATTTTTATGGCAATGGATAGTTTGTTATCCTTTGTCCAATTAAGCACCACAAATCAAAAAGAGCCGAGCAGAAAGGTATCAAGCAAGGCAGGGTAACAGATTTCACTGAAGACAGCCCACACTGCCTGATTTAACCAAATGAGGTTTGCATTCACATGCTTATCAGTATTTAAAAATACCCCAAATGCATACAACCGAAAACTGTCAGGAACTTGAAAAGCAAAAATATGTGGTGTTTTCCAAATCTCTCTGAAGCACAGCAATCAACAACCTTAATTATGTGCTCAGGCGGCAGTTCTTTAACCTCTCTGGACCTCTGCTTCCTCAGTTATAAAACAAGAGGGTTCGACTCCATGATCTTGATGTTTTGCTCCAGCTCTTACAGTCTCTATGTGGACTCTGGGTTCAAATCAATAGCTTATTTTCAAAATCACCCTAGAAGGCACTGTGAACTCTGATGGGCAGTTGAACTTGACAAGTAGCTGCTGAGTAACCAAGAGATTCTGGTTTTATATCAGAGACCAAGAATTCATTACACACTCTGCAAAGGTTTGTTGGCTTTGGTACATGTGAAAGCAAAATTATACTTAAATCTTAATCACGATGATCCCTCAACCCAAAACGAAAGAAAACCAAATGTGTAAACTTACACAACTAGTTTACAAGAAGTTTTGATCTCTTGCTTTTGTTATTTTGAGACAGGGTCTCATCCTGTAGCCCAGGCTAGCCCGGAACTCACTATGGAGCCCATGCTGGCCATGAACTTGCGATCCTCCCACCTCCTGGGTGCTGGGATTATAGGCCTGGGCCACCATGCCACGCTGTGTTTTTTACTGTTGATGGTGTACTTGGAATCAGGCGTCGAGCAGGGTGCAGAGGATGCGAAAGATGCACAAGACCTGGATTTCAAAGACCTTCACAGCCTGCTGAATGTTCTCTTTTTGGTCCTAAGCATTGAATTGAAACTGCTTCTCTCCCGGGTGACACTTGTCTGACATAGTAAATGGTTTTGCAACCTACTCTGGCAGCCACAATGTGCCTAACTTACATAAATATGGATGGGTTTTCTCTGTTACCACCATGAACAATTTTGAACGAGTAGTTTTAAGTGATATGTTGTTGTTGTTAGGTGCCATTGAGTTGGGTCCAACTCATAGCGACCCTATGTGCAACAGACAAAACACTCCCCAGCATTGTGCTATGTCCAGCACTATGTCAGTGCTTCTTTACTATTCATAGGGTTTTCAATGGCAGACTGTTTCAGGAGTAGGTTGCCAGGTCCTTCTCCAAAGCCTACAGCACCTGGGATTCACAAGTGGTCTCCCATCCAAGGACTAACCAGGCCAACCCTGTTTAGCTTCCCAGATGAGGTGGGAACAGACACCACAGTTTTAAGTGACACAGAGATTCTGAATGTGCTCATTTGGGTCAGTGGATAGTGGACCAGATTATAACAAGGAGCTGCCTGCTGTTCATGGGCTTCTATCATTGTAGGTAGCACTTAGAAAGGGCAGGTGGCTTGTGGGCCTATCACAGGCTTAGTGTCGGAGGCCCTGTGCCCTAGAATCAGCCAAGCTATGTGTTCTGTGGCAGTCATTTGCCTATGTACTGCTGCCAATTTTGCCTTGAACAAAATAATCCCTGAAGTCCTTTATAGATCTATGAGAATTTGATGATCTCTCTGGGTATAGTTGGAAGATGAACTAACTGATATTTTAGGCTGAGCTTCCAGACTAAGACAGACTAGGGAGAAGGATCATGGTGAAAACCCCATGAATAGCAGAGAAGCACTGTCAGATGGACTGCCAGAAAATGAGCCACCCAGGCTGGAAGGCATTCAAGAACCCACTGGGGAAGAGTTGCCTCCTCAAAGTACAGTAGACCTTAATGATAAGAATGGAGTAAAGCCCCTGGGACTTCCTTTGGCTGATGTGGCATGACTTAAAATGAGACGAAACACGGGCTTAAACATAAAAAGATCACGTGCATGGCACAGTGTCTGCTAGTGTTTCGTTTGTTTGTACACAGGGTTGCTATGAGTCATACTCAGCTAGATGGCTCCTCACAAAACTTGACATAAGTTCATGGTCATTTACATATGCTTTTCTAAACTATGGAACTCATTGATAAATTTGAAAGAATAAAAATGTCTGTGTCAGCTGAGCATGGTGGCACTTGCCTGGAATCTTAGCTACTTGGGAGACTGAGGCAGGAAGATTGTCTCAAAAAAAAAAAAAAAGAAACAAAAAAGGTCTGTGGTCTACTGTGATTTCTATGCATTGTATAGTAAAACCTGGCTAACAGAGTCCTTGCTAATTTTGCCTGTGGCTGTCACTTGGCAAAGGGCCAACCTGATGTTTATCCTTAAGTACAAAAAGGAATTTACATGTAAAAGAATAGGTGTAATAAAGATCATAAGGGGGCATGCTTAACCTACTTAAGGCAGAAGTGAGTCTCAAGGACTCAAGAGACGCAAATTTAAATAAACAATTGCTCCACGTATTATGAATCCTTCTCATGTATTAGGGTAGCTCCCCAAGGATTTATTTACAACCATTCTGCTGGTCTAGTTTGAATTGCATTTGTTACATTTAAGTATACCATAGGCAGTATATCTTTACCAGTATACTTCAAATCAGATTTTTCTCCATTCAGAAAGCTGTTGGCCCACATTAGTTTAAATTCGGGAGAGTCTACTGTATTCCTAAACTCTTCATCTACCCGGCAGAAATGATGCCTGCAACATTTGTCTCAGATCTGCTGGAATCAGAGGCTGAACTTCTAGACTGAGATTCATAAAGAAGGAACATGAAGTGATTAATGGCCATTACTGATTTCTTCCAGCTGTAACTTACCAGAATCTGTATACTCTAATACTGTGCCCATGGTAATTATCTCATTACCATGACGTGGCCCAGAAAGGCATTATGCGAAGTACGTGTTGAATCACATTGAGCAATTTCTTTTTATGTTGGGGACCGAGAAGCCTCACGCTCTGTAATAGATGGAGCCCAGCGTGTGAGTCATGCGCTCGGGCTGGAGTTCCTTGGGAGCTTTGTCACTCTCCTCTCTCCCTGAAACTTCTCTGCACCTTAATCTCTCATTTGAAAATGGACAAATTCCCATCTGACCCCTGACTCCACCTGATGGAAAGGACTGGATGAATTAAATGTATAAAACAGCCGATCCCCTCCAGGAAAGGCGTTAAGGAAATGACTCAGCCTGATCAGTGGTGACTTCTCTAAAGACATGAATACTGAATGAGCAGATACACACAGTATTTGACATTTCCATGGGGCTTTTCCTGAAAGCACCTCAACACCACTAAAAGAAATGCATGGGAACAATGGTCAGAGACCCGGGAGGCATCAGCGCACTGGCCAGACAATAGAGGCCAAGCAGCTTAGTTTTGCACATCATAGTGTTCTAGAGTATGGCATACCCCAATCCAGTTATCCCTCCCACATGAAGACATGGTCTCGGAAATAAGGTGGTGTCCAACTGGGCACCATAGGACATGCCTATAATCCCAGGGACCTAGGAGGCTGAGGCAGGAGGATCACAAACTTGAGGTCAGAGCATCCTGAACCATTTATCAAGACTGTGTCTCAAAATAAAAAATTTAAAAAGGGGGTGGGGGTGTAGCTCAGTGGTGGGGCACTTGCCCAGCATATACCCGTCCCTAGGTTCAAACTTGTAGTATTGAAGAGAAGAAAGAAAGAAAGAAGAAAGAAAAAAAGAAAGAAAGAAAGAAAAAGAAAAGAAAGCAACAAAAGAAAGAAAGAAGGAAGGAAGGAAGGAAGGAAAGACACAAAGAGAAGAGAGAAAGAGAAAGAGAAAGAAAGAAAGAAAGAAAGAAAGAAAGAAAGAAAGGAAGGAAGGAAGGAAGGAAGGAAGGAAGGAAGGAAGGGAAATCAAGCAGGCAGGCAGGGAGGGAAGGGTGTCTACTTCAGTCACCCATTCATACACAAGAGGCAGCCTAAATAATGCAGGTGCAAAAATTCCCCAAGATGAATGCATAGTTGGAAGTGGTCCTGTTAATTAGGTGAGAGGAGTCAGCAAAGAAACAAACCGTATCAGTGAGAGATCAAAATAAAACATCACCAAGGCAGTCGGGGAAAACAGAGGAAAAATGTGCAGTCAGATTGGTGGTGTCTTTTGTAGCACTGAAATGAGAACTAAGAGATTAGGTTAGTAACAGAGTGATTCACTGGGATTCAAAGACAGGACTCCTTCTAACACACAGGAGCACCAATATCACCTGAGAACTTGCTAGTAGGTGCCGTCGAGTCAGCTCCAACTCATTGCGACCCTATGTATAACAGAATAAAACACTCCCCAACGCTGTGCCATGCGTATGATCATTTTATGTTTGAGCCCAGTGTTGCAGACACTGTGTTTCTTCTCATTTTGAGCCGTGCCATTAAGGTCGACTCTACTTTGAGGCTGCAATTCTTTCTCAATTGCTTCTTAAATGCCTTCCAGCCTGAGGGCCTCATTTTCTGGCACTCTATTTGACAGTGCTTCTCTGCTATTCATACGGTTTTCAGTGGCTGATTGTTTCAGGAGTGGGCTGTCGGTCCTTCTCCTTAGTCTGTCTTAGTCTCGGTCCTTCTCCTTAGTCTGTCTTAGTCTGGAAGCTCAGCTGAAACCTGTCCACCATGGGTGGTATCTGCCATACTGGTGGCACAGCTTTCAGCATCACAGCAACACTTGGGCCCCCACAGCAGGAAGAGCTGACAGACACATGGAGGTAGAACTTGTTAGAAACACAAATTGCAGGCTGGTCCTCAGACTTCCTGAATCTGACCCTGGGAGGGTGGAGCCCAGTATCTTGTGGTTTAATACACCCTCCAGCTGTGGCGATGAGTTTGAGAAACCATGCCCAGGAGCAGAGCTATCTATCCAGTGGAACTTACTGAGAAGATGGACATGTTCTGCGCATGTGGCTACTAGGGAACTGGCCTTTAAATACCATCAATTTTAATTAAAATAGGTACCTGCAAGTGGTGCATACTTCATGGAACAACCCAGTTCTAGAACTGCACTGTAAACAAGGCCAGGCTGTGGATCAGTGAATTGAAGCAGATAGGAAAGAATAGAGGGGCTAGAAGAATAAGGAACCTTGACTGGAAAATCAGGAAGGAAAAAGGCATCATAGCTTGTATGGCATGAGGTAGAGTGAAGGCTTTTTCAGGAAGCAGCAGCTACAGTCGGATGTGAAGGAGAAAGGTGGTCAGGGAGTGTGAGAGGATGACAATAAGAAAGAGGGACAGGTGAAAATTTGTGTTGGAAAAGTCTAAGACATACAACAGAGATGTCCACACATATTTAATTGTGTTACCATACTGAAACCATAAAATTTACATGTGTGTTTAAGTGGCATTAAGTACATTCACACTGTTGTAGAATCCTTTCCACCATCTATCTCCAGAACTATTTATGTCTTTTGATGCTGAAAGTCGGTACCCATTAAATAACTCCCCATTCTTCCCCTACACCCCAGCCTTTGGCCAGCATTCTACCTTCTGTCTCTACGATTTAACTACTCCAGATACCTTATATAAGTGGAATCATACAGCATTTATCCTCTTTATCACTAGAATATGCCATTTGGCAGTATTTCCATCCATGTTGTGGCATGACAGAATTTCCTTCCTTTTAAAGGCTAAATAATATTTCATACTATGTTGCTATGGTCTAAATGTTGAATATGCTGAAATACTAATACCCAAAGTGAAGGCAGTAAGAGATGAGGACTTTGGGAGATGATCAGGTCATGGGGGCTCCACCATTAGGATTAATGTCCGGATAAGAGAGACTCCAGGGAGCTCCTTCATTCCTTATGTGAGGTCACAATGAGAAGAGTGCTCTCTATGAACCAGGAAACAGGCCCTCACCAGGCAATGAATCTGCTGGCACCTGGACCTGGAGCTTGGACTTCTCATCCTCCAGAACCGTGAGAAACATTCTGATGGTTTGTAAGTCGCCCAGTCTATGGCTTTCTGTTACAGCAGCACAAGTAAACTAAAGTATCCCTATATGCCACATTTCGTATCTCCACTCACCCCCTGATGGATACTTGACTTGCTTCTATATTTTGGCTATTGCAAATAATGCTGCTAAGGAACATGGGAAAATAAATAACCTCTTTGTGACTCTGCTTCAATTCTTTTGGGTCTATAACTAGAAATGGAATCACTGGAACATACGGTGATTCTATTTTTAATTTTTTTGAGCAACTGACGTACTGTTTTCCATTGTGGCTGTCATGTACCTTCCTGTTGAGATTTTTGTTTTTGAGATAATGAAGAAAGGCACACCAAAGCCATCCAAAGACTGATTAAAAGCTGAGTGCGTGGCACACCTATAATCCCAGCCCTGAGGAGGCTGTGGGAGACAGTCATTGAGATGGAAGTGTCGGGAGATGGAGACAAAACAGCCATTTCTCAATGACCTTGATGCAGGGTTATTACCTCCTAGGAAGAATACTGCTAAGGAGGAAAACACAAGGGCTTGAGGAAAGAAAGCCTACAGCCAGCCTACAGCTGTACCCCTGTGGCGTCAGATCTCAGAAGCTAAGCAGGGTCGAGCCTGGTTAGTCCTTGGATGGGAGACCACCTGGGAATACCAGGTGCTGTGGGCTTGGAAGAAGGACCTGGCAACCCATTCCCCAAAATCAATCAGCCTTTGAAAACCCTATGAACAGCAGAGAAGCACTGACAATTGTGTTTCACCTGTTGTACATAGGGTCGATATGAGTCGGATACCGACTGGATGGCACCTAACAACAATGAGGAAAGGAGTGAAGGTCATGTAGTACTAATCCATTAGACGAGAACAGGGAAATTTTCTGAGGGCTGCAAAGTGGAAGTGCAGCTATTGCCAGGGGTGAATTGTAGCCCTCCCCAAAAATATGTTGAACCCTCAACCCACAGTACCATAGAATGTGGCTTTTTTTTTTTTTTAGAAGGAAATGCAGTCTTTGCAGATGAAATTAGTTAGGACAAGGGCATACTAGAGTACAGTGAACCCCAAATCCAGTACAGGTGGTGTCATCTTATCAGCTGCTGGCCACACGGAGACACAAAACACACAGAAAGAATGCCGTGGGATGGTGGAGGCAGTGGCTGGAGTAATGTAGCCCCAAGTGAGGAACATCTGAGTCTGCAGGCAAAGCACTATCAATTGGAACAAGCCAGGGAAGGGGTCCATGTTGAGTTTCAGAAGGACTATGGCCCTGCTGACACCTTGATTTCCAACTTCTAGCACCCAGTCTTGGGAGCCAATAAATTTGTGGTGCTTTATGCCACCTAGTCTGTGGTACTTTGTTATGGCAGCCCTGGGAACTAATATATCCACAGAGCATGAATCTACAGTAGGCCAAGGTCATCCCATTTGAAGGCCTAAATGAGTATTTCCAGGTTACTGTCCAGGTTACTGTGCATCTACAGGCAATATGCTTTATGACACAGTGTGATAATATAGGCACTAAGTCAATGTAATATATATTTTGAATCATAGTTCTTACTAACATGTTTTTCTCTCTTTTCCAGAAAAGGGGCATGCATATAAACACACTAAACTGTATGCTTCTAAGAGCCAAAAGGGAGAAAAACAAGAACAAAAACTCAGCTTCCAAAGTATGTGAAGTCCATGTGTACAAGAAATGCCTCAGTGCTATCTTTCCTGGATGGTCTTCTGGATTTTATTTTGCCTGCATGTGTCCCTTAAGTTCTTTTTTTTTTTTTTTTTAAATTATAATCCTGTGTGTCGCTCTTGCTTTGTCTACAAAACTCAAAGACATTTCTAATTTTTAAACTTTCTGAATATGCCTTCTTTTGCTGACCTTGGTCTTTATCCCAAGTGCCAAGGATTGTTTGTGTTTTGCTTTCTCGTTGTTGATTTTTTAGTATTGGAGATTGAGTTCAGAGACTCATACACACTAAGAACATGCTCTACCACTGAGCTCCAGCTCCAGCCTACCAGTGATGTTTGGAAAAACAGCAGTGGAATTGTTTTCTGATTTTCACACATGAGTTTCATGGGAAAATGTCAGTGATAAGGTGATGAGTGCTTACATGAAGCTACTGCAGACAATGGTGTCTGGCTATGCACTAACTCCTGGGGTGACTGCATCAGAGGCAGACGTGTGAACACAGTGAGAGCCAGTGAGCCCAGGGACCATGAGGGGTCAGCCCTGCTACTGACTTCAGAAGGATGAAATCCTTCCCAAGGTCTTGATAGTCTGGCAGGCATACTCTGGAAGGGTAGCTTAGCTACTGCTGATAGAGAAGCAATGTGGATTATTTCATTAAGCGGAATAACCTTGAGCATTTGCCAACTCAAAACACAAGTCGTAAAAACAAGCACAAAACCTTCCCTTTGCTGCCTACTTGCTCTCTCCCTTTCAAACATACTTGTTTTTGTTAAAATTCACCTCTGTCCTAGTAAAAGAGGAGGAAAAGAGCTATGAACTTCAGTTGTAAAGGAAAGAGAAAACCAAACTGTAGATATACATTCTTAAATTTCCAACTTGAAATATTAAATTTCCAACTTGAAAATATCTAGTAACAAATTCTTTATCTCTATCCTGTCTCCCACAGCCTCTCACATTAAAAAAAAAAGCACTTAGATTTTGTCTTTTCATACAAGGCATATTATATAGTCAAAGAATCACTTCCAAAATTCCACAACAATTTCACAATCATAATGAAATGAGGGAAGAAACGGTTTTATTAAGGTCTTAAAAACAATTGCTCCACGTTGCTGTGTATATTATCTTTATAAATTATAAAAGGCCTAGCCAAAATTAGTTAATTCATTCAATACACAGGCAAGGAGCATCATTTATGCCCTGAGTCCTGTGTGAGAAGCTGGGGCCACGAAGATGAATAAGGCTTGGTCTGCCTGGGAGAGCTGGAAACAGAGCGAGGCAGACATGATTATCATTCATTGTAATGTGGCTAGGCTGCCCAGATCTGCTCCTACCTCCGGACCCGGGAACCTTGGTTTTAATTCGCAAAGAACCATATTGTAGAGAGAAAAAAAGCAGAAAATGTCCCCAGTAAATCCTCTAAAGGTGGCAGTTCTCTCCAGAAATAGAGCTACACTCTGAGCTTAGACCTCCTTTGAACTAAAGCCAGGGAAAAGAGAGACAGAGCAAAATGTCTAACTAAACAGAAACAAACAAAACCACAGCAAACACCTGCAAGGAAATGAGAGAAATTCAAAACTGATCGGGAGAGAAAATTATAGACAAGATAAAGCTCAATTACAAGGGAAAATGGAATAAGTTGGAAGAGAGTCAAAAGCATCTTTCTGTCCTCGTCTTTTCCGTTAGGATTGCCCTGGAGTATCAGCTGAAGGAAGACACCTGAGGTTTCATCCACACACGCATCCAAGTCTAAAACTGATAACCCAATTTGCCCATATTTTGGGTTTCATCCAGATGAGCCAACTTGAGTGGCAAAACTCAGGTTTTCAGATGCGATTGTGTACTTGCTTAAAATCGGTGGCTCAGGAGAAAATGCATATGCAATAAATCTACAATCATTCGATTACCTTCCGTCAATTGGGAGGCTTCTATTTACTGAAATGGGCATTGGGCTCCCATATTACAAAGACATGCAAACGACTCCCACGTTGTAAAATCATCCTGGAGAGTTTATAACTCTGCTTTCATTTGTTAGAAGAGCAAAGGGAAAGGTTTGAGAGTGTGCTCAGGAAAACACTACATTTGTCAGCTGGCAATGGCAACCTGTTAAGACAGCCTCCTCAATTAACTACTACATGCACGTCAGCTCACAGGAAGGGGAAAATCAACACTTCTTGGGAAACAGATTCATGCTGCAAAAATATCCAAGTTAATTTCCTTCAGTTAATTAAACCAGTCTCCTTATTAGCAAAGGGAGATGACCAAGTCCAGTCTGCCTCCAGTGACTCAAAGTGACGAGGTGAGCAGGCCCTTTCTGTGTTTTTAAACTTAGCTTTCAGATAGAGCGACACACAAACTGCATAGGTAGATTGTGTCCTAACCAGTGTGTAGTTCTGCCTCGACTACTGTTTGACCAAGTATTATCTCAGAGTTGCCCATGTCCACTACCCCCGAGATCTACTAATTATTACCTTCCTCCACGGCTTTGTCTTAGAGGGGCTGTGAGTCTGAGTCCAAGGTCTGAAAACATTCAGTGTCCTTGTGAAGCTGAGGACTAAGCAGCATTTGGGGTGTCCTCTTGGTCCCCCTGAGACACAGCACCCTACATGGAGTTCACCCTGGATGTCCTGACTTCCTCCTCAGCTTAAGCAAAAATTTAGGTGTGACAGGAGGGGGAGGTAGGGCAGAAATTGTTTTGGAATCACTCTGGGATTCAGGCCAAAACCAGAGTAAGCCTGGTTACTGATAACAGGGAGTAAATTTACCGTTACTCAGACTCACCCCAACAATTTGGTTCTCCTCAAAACTACCATCAAGCAGCAACCATTTTTTTTAATGCATCTGTTACCTGTCAGGCAAACCCAACAACTTGCCTCTTAATTCCCACAGAAACATGTGAGGTAAGTTAATAAACTCACAAGGAAACTGAAGCTCAGGGAAATTAAATAAATTGTCCAGGGTCACACAGCTGAAGCGGGGGAGCTGGGAGTTGAATTCCACAGTCCCTCCTTTCCCTTCACAGCCCCTCCAGCCTTGGGGGTGGAATGCATTGCTCATTCCTGACCTGTTCCATAGCGTGGCTCCTGAGTGTGACCGGAAGTGAGGAGAGGCATCCTCTGAGGTGCTCCCGCCTCCCTCCTCCAAGGCTGGCAGGCCCGGAAGGAAGTACTATCTGCAAGTGGATTTCTGGTAAGAGCTGAAGTTCTTTCACCTGTTCTTGAAACTATTCTGCAGCTGTTTGAGTTGCTGAGGTCTAACTGCATGCTGGCCACTAGCCCAAAACTCACCCTGGTTCTGAAGAGGACGATATGGAGGACGACAAACCTACCACGCAGACTGCAGTAGCACGCGACTCAGCTGATGACCCCTCTCCAAGGCCATCACTGCAAAGACACCGACTTGAGCACACATTTCCCAGGAAACCCAGCCGGCAGCAAGCAGCTGGGGTGCTGCGCTCTAGCTAACCTTGGCCTTGGCCCTTACAAGTTTAGAAGGCTGCCAGCCACGATCCGTTGCGAGAGCTGCAAAAACCCACACTATGCTGGCATTGCCTTCCCCTCGGGCTTCATAATTCTCTTTTAATAGGTTATCTAAATTTCATTTGTCTCCTCCCGTGGCTTGAACCGTAACTGTCCCCCAAAGGCTTGTATGTTGTGATTGCTTGCCTGGTGGGAGGTGGAGGAATCTTCAGGATGTGGGACCTAGAAGGGGGAGGTTAGGCTATTGGGGGTGTGCCCTTCAAGGGGATATTGGGACCCTGGCTCCTTCCTCTCTCTCTCTTTTTGCTTCCTAGACACCAAGAGGTGAGCAGTTTTGACCCACCATGCACTCCCACCACGATGTTCTGCCTCACCACGGGCCCAAAGAGATGGGGGCAACCAACCATGGATAGAAACCTCTGAAACCGTGAGCCAAATCAAGTTGATTTTTCTTCAGTATTTTGTCACAATGGTGGAAAGCTGACGAATACACTTCCTAAGTAAGACAGAGCTAATAAGGTCTGGATGAAAAGATGTTGTAAGGACTAAATGAGGTCACAGGAACAAACGATCCACCAATGTCACTTGAAGACTTTTTGTAACTTTCCTGTTCGGTTGGTAATTCAAAGGTATCATGCAGGAATTTTCAACTGTTTCTTATTCCCCTGTACAAATATTGTCATAAAATACAGAGGTGACTGCATATAACACTGCACATACAGTTTTAAATGACAGAAACAGGGTTCCACAATGTGGATATGGCTGACTTTATAAACTGGAATTTTACCTAAAAATGGGATTTAGGAGCTTTGAGAACACTGAATAATTGTATATGGAATTTTGTGGCTATGTACTTTTTTTCAGAAGAGAAGTTCCCAAGCTTTTATCAGATTTTCAGGGTGGTCTGTGACTCTCTAAAAATTTAAGAATCACTCTCCTACAGGTTGTTGTTGTTGTTGTTAGGTGCCGTTGAGTTGGGTCCAACTCATGGCAACCCTGTGTACAACAGAACAAGACACTCCCCAACACTGTGCCATGCCCAGCACTATGTCAGTGCTTCTCTGTGATTCATAGGATTTTCAGTGGCTGATTGTTTCAGGATTGTTTCAGGAGTGGGCTGCCAGGTCCTTCTCCCTAGTCTGTCTTAGTCTGGAAGCTCAGCTGAAACATGTCCACCATGGGTAACCCTACTGGTATCTGTAATACTGGTGGCATAGCTTTCAGCATCACAGCAACTCGCAAGCCCCCACAGTATGGCAAACAGACAGACATATAGGGGCTCTGACAGGTTAGCAGTAACAAATAAGAATTGATGGGTCTAACTGTAAAATTTTCCATTTAAGACAGGAAAACTTGTTTTATAAATAGCTTTGGTATCCCTGAAATTCAAAGCCAAGAGTTCTTCCTATTCTTGGTTGCATTAACAAATGTATGTTCTCTAAATCCAGGGAGGGGCATGTAGGCTCCACACCGATGGCATTTGGGAGGCTGGGCTGGAACTTGCAGTTCTCATTCACCTCATGTTCCCCTGGACCAAGAGGCAAAGGTCGTCTGGGAAACAGGTTCTGTGGGAAAGAGGTGAAGATGCCAAGGGTATCTGCCTGCAGAAGGAGCAGAGGAAGGGCGCATGCGTGCTTCCGGTCCTCTTTACAAAGATGACAATCGGTACAAAGGAAAAGAATTAGGTTTAATCTATGGAGCACCACAACTTGGAACTAAGATCAAGTCATGGGAGAAAGCACTCAGCCTCCATTGCAGGAGGAACTTTGAAAAATGATTTGAGAGATTCGAACTAGATAGGGCTGTGAGGCTAATGAGCTTCCTGCACCTTGGAGTTTTCCTACCAAGGCTGCGTGTTCATCTGTCGGGGATTTGTAAAGGGGATTCTTTATGGGGCGGCAGGTAGGAGAAAATGACCTCTACGAGTCCTCCTAATTCCACGATCTGTCATTAAGGTTTTATATCTCTTATTAAAATTTATAGTCAAAGACCTATACTCCTCTTCCTTTGCTTTGTGGAATAGCTACTTCAGGAGAATCAGTTCATAAAGGGAATAATCATGCTCTTTTTCAGTTTTAATGTTTATGTATTTTGTGTTATTGACGTGGGATGCCCCCGTGCACAGGACGCCACATCTGCACGGCCAGCGCACACACCTCGCCCCGTTCCTTTTCTGAGCCTGTGCCGTCTCACCAGAGTCCACCCACCTGCTTCCCTCCTGTGCTTCCCATCCGACCCCGTCCAGTGTGTTCTTCACGAGCATCCAGAGTAATCACGAAATACATCAATCAAATGATGTCCTTCTGCCTCCAACCCCTCTAGAGATTCCCAGTCCTCTGCAAGTCAACTGGTCACGTGGCCCCGGAGGCGCTGGATGGTGTAGCGGCTCCACGCTCACTTCAGCCCCGCCCTCCTGCACCAATGCACTGTGGCCGCCTGGCCTTTCCTCTGGCTCTTTGTCCCCTCCGAGTTGGCACTTCCTGGCAGGGCTGATGTACTGTCATCCCAGTGCCAGTTCAAACCTCCCCCCAGGAAGGCTCTCCCGCCACCCTGTCTCGGCTGCACCTCCACCTGTGCCCTCCCCCAACCTTCGACTGTGCCTATTCTGTACCACTTGTCACAGTTTATAGCCCACTTCCTTCTCTTTCTTTCCTGGGGATTGTCATCATCCCCATGTGAGTGTGGGTTCAGTGACAAGGACTCTGTAGGGGTTGATCACAAATGTGTGAACCCCAGTGTCTGTCAGAGGGCAAACCATGTGACTGGTAGCCAGGAAGATTTTTCTGGAAGGAAAGAATGAATGAACGAGCAACTATGTGAACACATGTGTCCAGCACAGGAGGTGAGCCCTGGCACGCAGAGTGACCTTGTTCTTGTCCTTGTCCAAGACTCAGTCCTCAGCCTTTGTTGTGCAGACTACAGGCCCACAAGAGAATTTCGGATTCACCCCTAAGAGGCTCACAAACACAATTTTTAAAGCCAAAGATTAAAGAAAATCTTTTCCACTAGTGAAAGAAAGATATGAGCAACGCCTCTGAATTTCCTCCTAGGCACACGAGGTAAAATCCTAAATAGGATGCTACAGGGTCCCAGATCTAAGATAGTGTCTTTTTTTCTCTGAGGGCTCTCAAAAAAAAAAAAAAAAAAAATTCTTGCAGTGAGGAACAAGAGATTCTGGGATGGGTGACTGAGGAGGTGGGAGAAACTCCTTCTCTGGAGATCTTTAAAAATAGAGCAGCCATCTGGGATGATTTAGATCTGGACTCAATTGAAGACAGGGAAGGGAGGGGGATGAAGGATCTAAGTCCCATTCCGTCCTCAATTTCCTGATATTTCATCTTAAGAGTTTTATTCATGGCAGAAGCCTGAAAGGAGCTAGAAATGCACTGTTTCTTTTTTCAGTGAAAGTTAAGCCCCATTTTATTTGGAACTGTAACTCTGCCCTCGCATGATCCTTCTCTCTTCAAACGGGCAATTTGGATGCCATCACTGTTTTGTTATGGAGAAAGTTTGGATGAAATTTGACTTCCACTCTCTCGCTCTCTCAGAACAGAAAGCAAAAGTGGTTTCAGGTGGGAGAATTTAGATATGGGGAAGCAATCATTCTGAAAAAGAGAGGGGGGCAGCAAGCAGCACGTGGAGGACCTGGCCAAGACGTGGCAGGGCGTGGAGCATCCACCAGCAGGGACGTGGGAGCCTGGTGCAGTCGAATACAGACATGAAGCCCCGGAGGTTGAATTTACTCTGTCTCACTATTGATTCTTCATTTTTCTTCTTCTTCTCTCTCTCTTTCTTTCTTTCTCTCTCTCTCTGTCTCTCTCTCTCTCTCTCGATGGACTTAAGCATGGCAAATTTGACATGTAAACAACAAAAAGGGCTGGGATTTAGCTCAGTTGGTAGAGCACTGCACTGCGGTCTCTGAGGTCCCGAGTTCAATTCCCAGCACCGCAAAAATGGGAGAAGGACCTGGCAATCCACTCCCAAGGCAATCCCAAAACAGCCATTGAAAGCCCTATGAGGGTCGCTATGAGTCGGATACCGACTCGACGGCACCTAACAACAACAACAAACAACAAAAAGGATATTTTTCTAACATGAATATTTTTCTAATATGATACGGAATTGTGGTCACTGAGCTGCTCCTTAGCTTTGTTCTTTGGAGTCATGCTTGATGCGGCAAGGCTGTATAGTCAAAAGAAGAATAGATTTCAATACACAGAAGGCTGGATTTTACTATTTTTACTATAGAGGCCGTACTGTAAAAAATCCTTGTTAAGTTTGTTTCTCATCAGTATTTGTATGCCATAACTGTTTTCTTAAGCTTAAATAAACTTGATTGTGGTTATCAAATATATCTGTTTTTAAACGTCCATTACAGGCACTGCTGTACATAGCAAACTAATGACAGTATGATTTAAGTTGTTATTTTTTGCGAAGGAACACAGCTTTCGATGGTGACATTAACTTTTTTTGCCTTTCTGTAAGTTAATTGGTAATCTATGTTTTAATAGAATATTGTGTTAAGTCAAAACACAGGGTCCTCACAAACCGAACTTGAAAACTGGTCTTTCTATGATACTAGTCAAGCACCTGTGTTCCTTCATTTGCTGACTGATTCCAGGGGGCCCACTGGGTATCCACATGGACAGCCCTCTGTGCATCTGTGTGCACGTGGCTGTGTGCACTGATGGTGGAAATGGAACATGAATGCTGGGAAGTCATACAAAGAAAACTCTAAGGTAGAAATAAGGGCTCTGGAAAACAACAATGCAGGAGTGAGATATCCTTGAAGAACTTTCATGAGCTTACTTTAAAGGGTCTTTGTAATAGAAAATGCACAGACTGCTGTGCTTTGGTCCTTCCTGTTACATAACTATTTGCTAATGTGGCTACCACCCACCTCTCACTAATGGGTTATTGTTGTTGGGTGCCATCAAGTTGGATTTGACTCATAGTGACTCTGTATAACAGAAGAAAACAGTACCTAGCACTCAGCCATGCACACAATCTTTTATATTTCAACCCAATGTTGCAGCCACTATGTTTCTTCTCATTTTGAGTCATACCGCATCAGCAATGGGAGGACCCAGGGGCTTTACTCCATTCCTATCATTAAGGTCGACTCTACTTTGAGGAGGCAATTCTTCCCCGGTCATTTCTTGAATGTCTTCCAGCCTGGGGGGCTCATTTTTGGGCACTCTATCTGACAGTGCCTCTCTGCTATTCATAGGGTTTTCAATGGCTAATTGTATCAGGGCTGGGATTTAGCTCAGTTGGTAGAGTGCTGCACTGCAGTCTCTGAGGTCCTGAGTTCAATTCCCAGCACCACAAAAATGGGAGAAGGACCTGGCAATCCACTCCCAAAGCAATCCCGAAACAATTAGCCATTGAAAACCCTATGAGGGTCACTATGAGTCGGATACCAACTTGACGGCACCTAACAACAACAATTGTATCAGGAGTGGGCTGCTGGGTCCTTTTCCCTAGCCTGTCACAGTCTGGAAGCTCAGCTGAAACCTGCCCATCATGGGTGGCCCTGCTGGTATCTGAGATACAGATGGCATAGCTTTCAGCATCACAGCAACATGCAAGCCCCCACAGCAGGACAAACTGATGGACACATGAGGGTCATTAATGGAGGGAGGATATACATTTGTCCAGGGAAGAAATAACTGTCAGAGCCTTTAACAGAACAAAATTTAATGTTTGCAGAGACACGGTCATTTAGGGGACATGGCTCCAACTTTCCTCCTGTAAGGGCTCAGTCCCAGCACTGGAGTCTGGGGGGTATGCTAGCCACTTGGACAAGTGAGGTGTAGGAGCTGAGCTCTGGAGAATTTAATCCATGCGGTAAATATTGGGTTGATTTGGCCCTAGCTAGGTCAGACCTAGATTTAGCTCCTGTTGCTGATGTGGCATGACTCAAAATGAGAAGAAACATAGTGGCTGCAACATTGGGCTCAAACACAAAAGACTGTGTGCATGGCAGAGTGCTAGGTATTGTTTTGTTCTGTTATACAGAGTCACTATGAGTCGAATCCAACTTGATGGCACCCAACAACAATAAACCATTAGAGAGAGGTGGCTGGTGATAGAGCACCGCTCTGTCTGTGAGGTCCTGAGTTCAATTCCCAGCACTGCAAAAATGGGAGAAGAATGTGACAATCCACTCCTAAGGCAATCCCAAAACAATCAGCCACTGAAAACCCTATAAGGCTTGCTATGAGTTGGACATGATTCCAGGGCACCTAACAAGAAGGTCAGACCTGAAGAGAGTGTGGCCCTGGCATAGATCTTCTGTCTCTAGAATATTCCCTGTGCTTCGCTTACCTGACAGGGGCGGGAGTGAACAGCTGGAAGGCCATCCTCCCAATCCCACCTGCAGAACCCCTTGCTCTCTCTTCCCTTCTCTCCACTTTCCCTCCTTTCTCTTCCACACCTTACCTTGCCCTGGCTGATCCCAGGGAACCTCCAAAAGCCCCTGGCAATCTCAACACTGGGTGCCCCCTTCTCTGAGAAATCCAGGTCTTAACCAGGAGCCAGGCCCTCCCCTGGCCCCACGCAGCCACACACACAGCGGCTCCCACTTAAGCTCCACATCCCTCCGGCCCCAGCTACTGGTCCCCCGCTTCCCTCTCCCTTGCCAGTGCCACATTGGAAAGGCCAGCCACTTTGTATTTACAAACGAGTTTCCAGGCTCCCTTCCTCCCTTGAGCTACTCCACATCGCTCCCGTGGGGATTCCTTCACTCCAATTCAACACCACCACCTGCTCAGTGCAAAACAAGCTTGGGAAGCTTGCTGGGGCTTGCAAAAACAAAAACAACAAAAAAGCCAGAGTGGGGAGGCTGCTTTCACGTTATGGCAGATCAGATCTGCGGGGAGATTGCAATTCGAACATAATGAGATATTAATGAGCTTTGCACACGTCCCTAGCCACAACGCTTCTCGCGCCTTCCCCTTTCCCCTGCCTTTTCTGCAAATCCGAAGAGGATCCGCTGCCCGTTGGCGGCTGCGGTTCCTGGACTTGTCCAGCTCCAGCCGGAGGCCCTGCTCGCCGCAAGGCCCAGCTGCCAGTGCTGCGGAGCACCGCCTGGGCTGGCACCGCCTTGTTTCCCGGCCTAATGGACGCTTGTTTAAACACTGGAGCTGTTTGCATTGCTGCGGCTCACTGCATGTTAAACACAGTCCTCAGAAACCCTATGCCAATCCAATAAAGGTATCAGCAGTTCAGTGTGTGGAGGCAATTACTCGATGGTCCCAAGTGTGCCTTCTAAGCTCCAGGAAGGAAAATTTGATCGAACAACTAAAGAGAAAATCTGATTCGGCTCAGCGTCACGTGGAGGACACAAGGCTTAACTGCAGCCGGGTCTGCGGAGGGCAGAGGGAAATCAATCCCCAGCAGCGGGAGCAAGCGCACATTGTTAAGAGGGCTTTAAGCTGGCCTGTTGGCCATAGCGTCCCCTACCCCTTGCCAGAGAGGCACCCGCCTGTCTTCCCCTTCTGCTCCCTTTTCATTGCTTGCTTTGTGATTCCAAGGGTTATACTTATTTTTTAATGACAAACTGCCATCTTTCTTGAACACCCTCCACTTTCTCCCTCACCTTTAATTCCTTTAGCACTCCTTTAAAAATGGCTTTTCTTGTGCAAGATCATTACCATATCAAAGGCAATAGAGAGCGGAGAATGATAGAGGGATAATGCGCACACAGAAGGAAGAAGGCAGGCCTGCCTCAGAGCAAGGTGGGTCCCTAACCTTAAGCTAATGATACCAGTCGATAAGGCAATGGATTGGTTTTCTGCCTCAGCTAAGTCTGCAAAATCAAGGGAATTAGACCCAAGGTTTGCATTTATTTCTCACCCAAGAAGCAGAAGTTTTAGACAAGTGAACCCTTTCCTTTCTTTGTAAGTTGTGGACATGGAGAGATGTGGGGCCTGGGGTTGACTTCTCCTCTTCTATTTAAAAATCTGCTCCAAATTGGCCCTTCTTTCACCCAAGTGAGTAGGCAGCAAGGCAAGAAGTGTCTGGTAACATGGAAAGGAAACATGGCATCCACGCTGCATGCCAGGGTGCCGTCCATTCCCAGAGAAGTTGCCAAATCCCTCTCTATTCCCCAGGGCTCCCTGCACAGGGGACAGAGCAAGGGTGCAGCCAGGAGGGCCGCTATGAGCACCAGCCCGCACCCTTCCTATCCTATGCTGGTGAGGAGAAAGGGTCGGGGCTAGAGAGCTGCGGGTCTGAGGTCTCACGGGACCCCTGTACCCCAGGGCTGAGAGGCCGAGGGAGCTCTGCCCGGGACGGGGGTCCAGAGGGATAAGTGATTCACTGGACAGGCCTCAGTCCATCAGCAGTTTGTGCGGCTTCTGACCCTGTGCCTCCGAGTCCTGGAACAGCACAGGGCCTGGCCTAGGATCCTGCACTGGCCTCGCACAAAACGCCACCTCCCTCCACCCAGGCTTTAGTGGTGAGGGCCCTATGGGTGGGCAGTGGGGCTTTGCAGCAGCCCTTGGGGAGCACAACACCCCATCATCTCTCTTTGCCACTAACTGCTAGAAAACAGTCATCTTCCATGCCCATAACTGTTGACATTGGTTGCAGTCTTGCTGATTTGACAGAAGCCACAAATCAGTTGGTTGTGCTCATGGCACGGCCTCATCTCAGGGCTGGAAATAGCCATACACACTCCACAGACCCACTTCTGAACATTATAACAGATGCCTGGATGTCGGGGAGTGAAGTGTTCTCCCTATGTTTCACACCTACACCCACAGAGTTAATATTTTAAAGGGTGACTTTAGTGTGTATATGCGTGCATTTAGTGTGTATATGTGTATATCCATATACACACACATAATATATATATATAGATAGATAGATAGATATAGATATAGATATATATACACACACATGTATTCACACTAAGGCTACCTTTAAAACATTACCATATTGTTGCTGTTAGGTGTCATCGAGGCAATATCTGACTCATAGAGACCCTTATGTACAACAGGCAAAACAGTATTGTCAGTGCTTCTCTGCTATTCATGGGTTTTTCAATGGCTGATGGTTTTTTGGGAGTGAGTTGCTGGGTCCTTCTCCCAAGCCTACAGCAGCACCTGGTTTTCCCAGGCCTGACTCTTCTTAGCTTCCGAGATCTGACAGGATTGGATGGGTGCCACAGTGGTACAACTGCAGGCTTATTACCATACAAACATATATACTTGGTGTGTAAATAGATAGGCACATACACACGTATACTAAGTCTATTCTTTTTGAACACAGTGCTGAAATAATTCTTAAAGATCTTAAACTTTTGTTTTAAAAGACTTTCTAAAAACATTTGGATACTTCCTAGGCTTATTCAAAAGAGATAACTAACTTTGAAAATTCATAAGGTCATAAGTTAATGACCTGTTAGTGGTTAGATGTCCATTTAGTGTCTTTGTCTAGAAAAAAAGTGAGCAGTTATTTGATTACTAGCTACCTTTCTTAAGAAGGAAGAGCCCTCGCAAAAGGTGACAGAACAATATATTCGTAGGACTCTCCTCTGACCCTGTTTTGAGATCAGGTACCTGGCTCTATTTCCAGAGTCTGAAGTCAGTAGAAATGCTGCTTCTGCTCCTCAATCATGCATGAACTTCCCTATCTCCATTCAGCAGAAACAGCACATTTTAATTTCTTTCTTCGTCTTAGTGCTTGACATTTCACCATGGAATAAAAATAGTGGTACCAACCCTGAACTTCTTCAACCTACTCTCTTTTTCTCAACCCAGAGGTGGAAACTCACAAGATCCTTGTGTTCCTATGGCATTCTGACCCGTACAAACCCATAAAGTACAACAGCAGCTAAGCTGTACTAAAACCACAGGAAGGAGCCAGGCACAGTGGTGCACATCTGTCGTCTTGGCAACTCAGGAGGAGCAGGCAGGAAGATCTTGAGTTCAAGGCCAGCCTGGGCTACATAATGAGTTCGCAGCTAGCCTGGGCTACACAGTGAGACCCCATCTCAAAAGACAAAAGGAAAAAAAGGGCATTTTATTAATAGTCATTCTGAGATGATCAAATTAGAGGCAATCTCTTGGGTTGCTTTTTTGTGTGTACACCAAGAGATTTTTAAAACTTCAAATATATAAAGAATCAGCTCTGAAGTCTTTAACTTTCATGTCATTTACACAAAACCTTCTCCTCTGCGCATTCGTCATATATGATTTTTTTGTGAGACAGAGTCTTGCTGTGTAGTCCAGGCTGACCTTGAACTCGCCATTCTCCGCCTCTGGCCCTCCCACGCACTGAGATTACAGGCATGCCCTACCACACCTGGCTCATACAGGAATATTTCCGTCTCCCTGTGAAATCTGTGATCCTGAATGAGGCATGGTGTTCTATCCCTCTCACCCCATGAAATAGCACTAATATCTTATTGTATAACTGTCAGATGATTATTAGAATCATTACAGTCAGGGACACAAAAGTGGCCTTTTACCACCTGGCAAGTAATATTGAATAGGAAGACAAACGCTCCATTGCTTCTCTCTCCGTGGCTCCTGCTCTTAAGGAAGTGTGGCTCTACGTTTTGATATCTCACCTGAACACAGATATGAAAATCTCTTTCTTCCCCTCAGAAAAATCTGTTTCTTATTCTACATTTACTACCTCCTCTGAATGGGAGAAGGCTGTGGCAATCCACTCCCAAAGCAGTCCCCAAACAGCCAGCCATTGAAAACCCTATGAGGGTCACTATGAGTCAGACATGACTTGATGTCACCTAACAACAACAACAACAACCTCCTCTGGGCCTGCAGCCCTACCACTGTGGTGTCCGATCCCATCGGATCTTGGAAGCTAAGCAGGGTTGGGCCTGGTTAGTACTTAGATGGGAGACTGCCTGGGAACACCAGGTTCTGTAGGCTTGGAAGAAGGACCTGGTAACCCACTCCCCAAAAAAACCCACTCCCAAAAAACAATCAGCCATTGAAAACCCTATGAATAGTACAGAAGCACTGACAATAGTGTTTCGTTTGTTGTACGTAGGGTCACTATGAGTTGGACACCGGCTCCAAGGCACCTAACAATAACCACCACCTCCTCTGGGGAGAGTTACTGCCATCTTATTTCAGTATCCAATCAGATCATTACTTCCTGAGGACCAAAAATTGCCGAAATTTTTGTAAGGAATAAACCTGAGATTCCTAACCCCGAGCGACGGACAACTAAAATCCCCAGGAACACCTGGAGGACTCTGGGTCGGGGATCTTTCACTAAGCTCTTTCCTTTCGTGTTCTGTCACACAGAGGCCTCACCAGTGAAATGGGATCTCAGCTTCCTTTAGAGGAATCAGACCTTGAGAGGGAAAAGTGATTCTGCCATGAGAGTGAGATCTTAAAGTAAATTTTGGACCGCTTCCCCCATCAACCATACAGAAATGACCTCAACTTTGAGCCAAGGAGTGGGAGAGAAGATCTTTAGTGGGTTCTTGATCTCTTAATAAAGTGGCTCAAAACCAATGTGTTGGTCCAAAAAAACAAGAGTATGAAAACAAGCCTGAAGAACGATAGGAACTCTGGCCATCACTGTCATTGTCATCGTCACCACTGAGGAGCACATACTTTTAGGTACCTGTCAGGTTAAGATCAAGTTGCCAGGGCTTTATTATATTCTCTCTATTTTTCTGTATATTTGGACATTTTCAAAATATTTTTTTTTCTTTCTGCGGTACTAGGGGTTTGAGCCCAGGGCCTCATGCATGCTTTGCAAGTGCTCTACCACTGAGCTGCACCCCCAGACTGTTTTTAAATTTTTATCTTGTGACAGAGTCTTGCTAAGTTATGCAGGCTGCCTCTGGCCTCGAATTTTCGACTGTTCCTGCCTCCGCCTCCCGAGGTGCTGGGATTACAGGCATGAATCACAGCTCCCAGCTGTTTCCTGGGGGTTTTTGTTTTTTTGTTTTTTTTTAAGTTTGTTGGAAAGGAAAAGGCCCAGAGGGGACTGGAAGCCTGAGCACCCAGTGAAGAGAGAAGAGGATGGGTGGACACAGATGCAGGGCAGGCAGCTCCTGGTGCTCCCCAGACATTTCCCAGGGTGATCTAGATCCAGGTCATGGAGAGCACCCTGCTGACTGGGTCCTGCTCTCAGGAGAGGATCAGGAGCTGGGTCAGCTTAAAAAACCAAACAGCCATACGATAGAGAAAGGCAGATGCTGCCTTATTCTCCCTCTGAAGGAAAAGGTGCTTTCCGTAGTCTTTCAGAACCCCCCCGCCTTGAAATCAGTGCACAGAAGGGAGGGATGAGTGGAAAGAATAAAAAGGATGTTTGACTCCTTGGCTTGCCTTAAAGGTAGTTTTTATCCTCTTTGGTTAAAGAAATGCCTCTGCTATTAATTACGAATAACCTCCCTTTAAAGCAATTTGTTAAATTTTGAACTATTTTTTGATTTGTATAATGTATGTAAAAATAGTACAAAGCTCTTCTTCTCCTCTATGCCTCTTCTATTAATGCTAACATTTTATATAATCATAGGATAATTATTGAGAATGGGAGATTCAGATTCATACAGCATTATTATTATTATTATTATTATTATTATTATTATTATTATTTTGCGGTACTGAGGGTTGAACCCAGGGCCTTGCGCTTGCATGCTTTGCAAGTGCTGGACCACTGAGCTGCACCCCCCTCCCATTTTCTTACTTTTTGAGACAGGGACTTGCTAAATTACACAGACTGCCTCTGGTCTCGAACTTGTGATCCTCCTGCCTCTGTCTCCAGAGTCACTGGGATGACATGTGTGCGCCACCGCACCCAGCTTCATATAGCATTATTAATTACAACACAGCCCTCATTAGAATTTCATCCCTTCCCTGTCATTCGGTCTCAGCACCCTATCTGGGACCACGCCATGTTGCATTTAGTTGCTCTTCCTCCCAGGGCCTTCCTATATATAATGGAACAAGTCCATAGCCCTTGCCTTCCTTGGCTTTGGCATTTTTGAAGAGCACTGATCACAGTGATTCTGTGAACTCAGTTTGGGTTGTCTATTGTTTTTACATAACTAGAAATAGGTTATGCATTTTTAACAAGGACACTGCAAAAATGATGTGCATCCCCAGCGCCTCACATCAAGGGGTTCCCAATAGGTCAATAGGGCTTTTCAAAGGCAGTGCTGCCCTTCTCCCTTGGTTAGGCTGATGTATGCCGGTTTCTCCACCATGAAGTTATTCTTTCCCTCAGTAGCAAATAAGTATATGGCAAGACGGTGCAACTCCTGTTTCTTCTCTAACCTAGGCTCACCCATTTTAGCACCCATCTGTGCCTCCTGTCTGTACCAATGACTGCTGTGTTATCTGCCCGATGGTGAGTCCATTTTCCCTCTCTCTTTATTATTTGGAGTTCTGTTTAAGAAAGAGTATCCATTCCTCCTCATTTTAAAAATTATGTATATCAGTATAGATGTCTGGATATTTATTTTATTCTATGGCTTACGATCCAATGCTATCATTCTTTATTTTGCTGTTCCAATTATTTTGACTTTGGCAGTGGGTATACGTGTAGGCTGACTTCTGTTCTTCTGACAATGCAGTGGGCTTCTCTCTCTCTCTCTCTCTCTCTCTCTCTCTCTCTCTCTCTCTCGTATTTCCTTATTTTTTGCCACTATGAAATATTCCAGGCTGTTTTGTGCTTTCCCTGCCTGAGCCCTGGAGTTAGCTGCTTCTCCAAGGTGGGTTGGATCCTTTCATTGGAGAATGGTATTAAGAAACAAGATATAGGTGCTGAGTGAGCTTATTGCCACGGGGCTGTCATTGCTTTTAGGTCTCAGTAGACATTGCTCTGTGATGTACGAATGAACATCTGTGTTGTAGGTATACTAACTTTCTTATACACATACGTCTATATTTCTCTACCTACATATCCATATATGGGAGAAGAATGTGGTAATCCACTCCCGAAACAATCCTAAAAACAATCAGCCATTGAAAACCCTATGAGGGTTGCTACAAGTCCCAACTCGATTACACCAAACAACAATAACATGTCTCTGTATACATATATATATATATACATATATATATATATATATATATACACACACATATATATATGTGTATGTGTATATATATATATACATATATATATATATACACACACATATACACACAGATGTATGTGTATAAGTTTGTAACACTAACTTCAATCAAGTATCAGAAGGAGCACTTCCTCATTTTTCAGGTATAACTTTATCCCCATTAATGAGACACTTGTAATGCTGTTGTTGTTAGGTCTGTTGAGTTGGTGTTGGACTCATAGCAACCCTATGTACAACAGATGAAACACTATTGTCAGGGCTTCTCTGCTATTCATAGGGTTTTCAATGGCTGATTGCTTTGGGGGAGTGGGTTCCTGGGTCCGTCTCCCAAGCCTACAGCACCTGGTGTTCCCAGGCGGTCTCCCATCCAAGTATTAACCAGGTCCGACAGATTGGACACCACAGTGGTACAGCTGTAGGCAATACTAGTTATAGACTCCTTTTAAATGAAATAATAATTACATTTAATAATCAGCTTTTAAGGGTGAGACAGGAGATTCGCTGGGGCCCGGAAGTTCAACACCAGCCTGGGCCACAGAGCGAGACAGTGGTTTGTATCAGGAGGGTCCCAGGAGGCCCTGGCCAATGGCTTGGGCTCCAGCCTGTGATGGTCTTGTGAGGAGCAGGACCCTTTAGGAGGGACCCTAGTAGAAGGAAGTTAGGTCACTGGAGTTGCCCTTGAAGGGGACACAGGGAGTCCAATCCCTCCGTCCTTCTCCTTACCGCCGGCTGCCACAAGATGTGCCATTTCCCTTTCATGTGTTCCCACCGCGACATGCTGCACAGCCACAGCCCTAAAGCCGCAGAGCCAACCAACCGTGGCCCCAAACCTCGGAAACATGAGCTAAACAAATCATTCCTCCCTGTAAGCGACTTATCTCGGGTTTCTTCACACAGTGATAGGAAGATGACCAACTCACCATTAATTGATTAGTTTTGAAATGGAATGATTGATTCAATAAATAACTAACTTAGCAGGCATCCTGCTTAAGGCTCTATACTCTAGGTACAAGGCTGCGTGGAACATGAATGGATCTTAGGCCCTGCCCTCAGGTGGCTTTATGGGCTATTAGGAAGCACAGAAAAGTAATACAGACAGTAAAGAGTATTAGGACAAATAAATTGTGAGTGTCAAAGGGGGACAAGTTATCATACTACACAGACACCTGCATCTCCATATTCAATGCAGCACTCTTCACAATAGCAATGATATGGGACCAACCAAAATGCCCATAAACAGAAGAATGGATTAAAAAAAATATGGTACATATACACAATGGAATATTACTCAGCAATAAAAAAAGAATGAAATAATGTCATTCACAGTAAACTGAATGGAACTGGAGAATATCATCTTAAGTGAACAATACAGGCTCAAAAAGAGAAACATCTTATGCTCGCATGCATGTGTGGGAAGTGTATTCAACTTAAAGGAAGAAAAAAACCTGTGCATAAGTAGATATATAAAAATGTACAATTAAACTTAGCAAAGAAGGGACAATATAAAGAGTAGAAAGAAGGAGGGAGGGAGGGAATTAGCAAGGGGAAGCAAAGGTTGTGGATGGCAGTAAGGGGCAGAAAACAATGTAAAGGGATAAAGGGGGAAAGGATTATCTCCATGTACATGATGTAACTTCACGAGTACATGGGGAAAAGAGGGGAATGGAATCCATATAGGCATGTAGGCATACGAGTTTTACTATGTATTAGTCAAAAAGTTCTATAAACTTTGTAAGTTAGTGAAAGTGTAATCAAAAGTGATGTAATAGTTGAATAATGGAAAAAGCAAACACTGTATTACTTAGTACACCACCGACATTTACCAATAAAGGGGAAAAATTGTGTGGTTGTGCAGAAGAAGGAGAAATGCAGTCCTGTGGAACGAATAAGGAAAGGCTCCAAGCAGACCTGTGGATCTTTATGGGTGGGCAGGATTTAGACCTTGCAAAAAGCAGGGGGAAGCCAAGAAATAGGCCAGCCTGAAAGGCGGCACGGAGGGGAACAGAAGTAAGGCAAATGTACAAAGGAGACAGAATTGCTGCGTCTGGGAAGGCACAGGGCCCATCAGCCAAGCATGGCTGGAGGTGGGTCTGAGGGCACAAACAGATGAAATTTGGGCTTTGTGGAGCACACCATGGAGAGCCCCCCTCCCCGGGCTCATGAGTAAAGAGGCGATCTGTCAAGGGCGATGGGGTAGGGTCCAGAATGGAGGGGAGTTTGAGGGATGGGGCAGATCTTTGGAGGAGAGAGACTGAAGTAGTTTAGGGGCGGGCTGGGAGTGTAACTCAGCATTTGAATGTGTGCCTAGCATGTGAAATAGGGTAGGGATGAGAGGGTCTGAACTGGGGCAAGAGCCCCAGGAATGGAGAAAAGGTGATCTATCCAAGCAAGATCAACACCAGGTGACGAGAGATTTGATAAAGAGAACAACAGTCAAAAGTAACTTCAGGATTTCAAGGATTACTTTAAAAACCATTCGAATCGGAAACTAGAAGATAAGCAAGATGGCGGCAAAGTGTCCAGCTGCTCCCCAAATGCAGAGTTGAGACAGGTTTCTTCTTTGACTCTTTAGTGCTTTCTTATAAGTGGCCAGAAAAGGAGAGACAAATAAGCCGTTTTATTTTATTTCATTTCATTTTATTTTACTTTAAGGCAAGGTCTTACTATGTCACCCAGGCTAGCCTTAAACCTGCAATCCTCCTGCCTCAGCCTCTCGAGTCCTGGCATTACAGGCATGCACTACCATTCCTGGCTGAAAAATCAGACTTTATGTCAACACTGTTACTTTTTAGCACCATTGCTAAATCTCCAGTAGGGTAGAAAAGTATACTAAAAAGCAAAATGAAGTTTCTAGATGGTAATGAAATTTAATTTACTCACAGTGGTCGTTAGCCAAGGCTATTGATAATCACCACTCAGGGGTATTTTCTTTGAAGTAAGATAGTTAGCACTCTCTAAACTAGAAATTGCCCACATTTTAGCCATTATGACTTGGAAGCTATTAAAATGGAGCCACATAACTTCAGCCACCAGGGAGTTTTAGAACACTGAGGTTAGCGTGAAGCATCACAGCTACTCTATTAACGCATCCCTATTCAGATGCAATAGTTTATCCCGTGGAGCAGCTTAAATTCAGATATACTGACATCTATACAACCATGACAACCATTATTAGTCAGTGCATAATGTACAGGCAAAGGCTGGCTTGTGAGAGAATATTTGTCTTTCAGCTTCTAGAAGCCACTATGAGTCAACTGCTGTGTGCCCAGTCTCTGTTTATGATGTGCTATTTATTTAGGTAGTACTTAGGGGTGGAACCCAGCATGTTCTCTGCCACTGGGCTGTACCCCCAGCCCATTTTCTATTTTTTATTTTATTTTGAGGCAGGTTCCTGCTAAGTTACACAGGCTGCCTCTGGCCTTGAACCCATGATCCTCCTGCCTCTGCCTCCCCGAGCCACTGGGGTAACAGGTGTGTGCCATGGTGCCCTGCTTGTTTATGATGCTCTTATTGGGTGTGACAGAAAAGAGCTGAATTTTTTCATTTGTTTTGCAAAATGCTAGGCAACTCAACTGCACCACAGGGCAACAGGATGGAACAAAATGGGGGAAAAGAACAGGTAATTTTCCTTCTATTAGGTTGGGAAGGCATTTGGAGCCATAGATCCATCCACAGTCAGGAAGTCGGGTGTGGATGGGTACCCAGGCTCGCCCCAGCCAAGGGACCTTGGTGGGAATGGACAAGATCTGCAGTCAACTCCTTTCCCCTGCCCCAACAGGTGAGCAAACTTCAAGCCTTATTTCAGACAAAATGCCCCTCCTACCACAACGCTCTCACAGAACAAAGCTGCAAAAACTATTCCTAAAACAGACATTCTTCCTAGTGAAACACAGATAATTCTGATCTCCAGCAAAGAAAATGAAAATGTAATTTAATTATGCTCTTCAGGATACGAAAGCACCACATGGAAGACACAGGTGGACCACTTATTGTCTTTAAGGAGAGTCCAAAGGGTCACGTTGGAAGACAGCTTTGCAGTCAACATAAAGAAAATCTCTGTGACTACAGGAGTTGTTCACTGTCAGAATTCTTTGCAGGCAGTTTGTGGATAGTGATTCCTAGACCGAGTTCACAGACATTTTGGGGAAGACTGCTCACCATTGTCACCAGTACAAAGACAGGCCAAGGATGTGAACTCGAAGAGGAATAGCCTCCGCCACTAGGGAGCTCAACAGCTTTGCAGATATTAAACAGCGATTCCTCCAAGAATTAAGCTCCCTCATTAAAGCCGCCATATTAAAACACATCCTTATAAATTAAGGGAAGAAGAGCTGACAGGACTGGAGGGTCAATCATAAGCACTGAAGCATGGTAGCAAGGAACGCTTAGAGGCAAACAGGGAAGATACATCTTCTGTGGGTGCTGTCGTGTCCCCCCCCTTAGTGGCCACTGTCCCTGGTGCTTGCAGGCAGCCTCTTTCTAGTCCCTTTTTCTTAGGTGAAAGTGGAGAGTAATGTGACATTAGTCTTTCGTATTTATTAACTACACCTTAGTATGTTGGGTCCTCAGGTTACCCTATTTTGGAGTCCATGATATTTTTAAAAAGTTTCCCGTTGTGAAATTGAAGGTTCTGTCCCTGGCTGGAGGAATTTCAAGACCTGGCTGGGAGGCTGTGTGAATTCTGAGTGGCTAGAAGGGCGGCTACAGTCATATCTTTAGTTCTCTAGAAAAGGGACAAAAGGCGTAGGGGAGAAGAAAGGCGAGGTTCCTGTTTTCTTCTGTCTTCTGCGGTGATGGAGGTTCTGGCTCTAGAGTCCCCAGCTGTTGTGAACTAACTTCCAGCTCCAGTGGGACCCAATCTGCAAGGACTATTGTGAAATGAAATCACAGGGCCTCTTGACCAATGATTATAAAGACTCTCAAGACAGTAACGGCTGGAAGGGGACCCAAGTCGGAGTCCCAGGCTCCACACAGCCTCGCTGCTCTGCAGTTTGGCTTTTTCTTTTTGTTTTGTTTTTCTCTCCTGGCAACCCCACTAAAGCTTCCTTAGGCCTTCATTGGATGGGAGATGCTGCAGCCTGGGAAATTAACCAACACACTTCAAACTCCTAGAACACATTGGGTGCCCTCCGATTTTCCTCTTCTCACTTTGCACTGCCTAGAATGGCAGATGCTGGGGTTTAGCTCAGTTGGTAGAGCGCTGTTATGCATTCTCTGAGGATCCACGTTCACTTCCCCAGCATCGCAAACATGGGAGAAGGATGTGGCAGCCCACTCCCGAAACCCCGAGACAATTAGCCATTGAAAACCCTATGAGGGTTGCTATGAGTTGGACCCAACTTGAGGGCACCTACCAACAAGAATGACAGACATATATGGAATGCCTTTGTGTTCTTTTAAATAATATTTAGTCAGGATTTTATGCTTTAATACAGTGTTCCATGTTCTGGAACAGTCCCCAGACCTCCTTTAATGGTTTTCTGCCCTGTGGCATCCGATCCCGTCAGATCTCAGAAGCTAAGCAGGGTTGTGCCTGGTTAGTACTTGGATGGGAGACCACCTGGGAACACCAGGTGCTGTAGGCTTGGGAGACAGACCAGGCAACCCACTCCCAAAATCAATCAGCCATTAAAATCCCTATGAAGAGCAGAGAGGCACTGACAATAGTGTTTTGCCTGTTGTATGTAGGCTCGCTATGAGTTGGACACTGACTCGATGGCACCTAACAACAACAACTATACCAAAGTTCCTGCCACTGGCACGGGCCAATGGCATGACTCCCTGTCACCTATCAGCTGTATCCTCCTTCCACCTAGACCTCCTCAGGATGCCCAGGGTCCTCCTATGCAGCGGCCAACAGTGATGCCTATTTCTGGAGCCAATTTCCAGAGAGTGAAAAAGAACATTCGAAAAGAACTTTAGAAGTAATTTTCTGATTTGCATACTACTTTGAGCAGAGGTTTGTTTTGTTTTGTTTTGTTTTTGCCTGCCTTTCTTTGCTCACATTTATGTAAGAAAAATATCATGCAGATAAAAGGTACTCAATTCTTATTTCTTACAAGAGGACACTAACTTTCTCCTCTTCTCAGATTTTATTGCTAGATATATACATTAGCCCTTCATTGGTTTGTCAGGTTTTGTTACATTGGAATATTTTGATCTCTTTCTGTTAATTTATTCCATGGACTACCAAAAGAACCAACAGATCTCTCTTAGAAGAAGTATAACCAGAGTGCTCCTTGGAAACAAGAATGGCCAGACTGCATCTTTCATATTTTGGATATGTAGTCAGAAGGGACCAATCCCTGGAGAAAGACATCATGTTTGGGAGAGTGGCAGGTAAATAAAAAAAAGGAAAACTCTCCACCAGATGGATTGACACTGTCTGCAACAATGGGCTTAAACATAAATAAGATCGTGTGCTTGGCACAGAAAGGGGAGTGTTTAGTTCTGCTGTACACAGGGGCGCTATGAATCAGACCCAACTCGATGGGCACCTAACAACAAGTGTTATCTGAAGTAACTGGAAATGGAGGGAAGCTATGTGAAAAAATTATAAAATACTTTAAAAGAAATTAAGCTTCATTGATCTCAAGATTAGATAGTTCCTCAAGCTAAGGTTAAAAACAATGTTGCTTAGTTAACAGGGCCTCAGAGTCAGTTAAGTGCTTTAATAAATAGATAAGGCGTATTTGTAATTAGCATATTGATTGTTTACATATAAATGAATGCCTCTAAAGTGCTGGAGGGGAGCTGAAAACAGCTTGTGAGGAGTTTTAAATATCCCCTCACAGATCATTTCTTTCAGTACAAATAGACACTGTCATGAAACCTGTCTTTGCTGGGCCAAGGAAACATCAACCAAAAAGCTAAAATCATCACAAAATCCAAGTAAGGATAGTTAAATAATGATCTTCATTTTTAGCAAAATGCCAGCCAAGTCCCTTTAAGGTGGTTCACCTGATGGGCAAGCAACTAAAAAGAGAAGATAGTTGGAGAACTAATCTAGCCTCACTCTCCTGCACCGGCAATGTTGCCCTCCTGGATCTCCATTTTCAGGGAAATGACCAAATCCCACGAGTTTTTGCATGAGGTGCCTCTGTTTGGGTCACAGCTGTTTGAACCAACAGTGAGCACCTGATACGGGATGGCCTATGGTCTCAGTACAGCACAGGGTACCCAAGAGAGGAACTTGGTCCTTCTGCTTTGGCCCTCTGCAGTGTACTTGGAAACAGAGAGAGCCAGATGCGGACAGCAGCAGAAGCAGAACCTAAAAGACAGTGGTGCAGAAGAGAGGCCAGGGGTGGGAGGAGCCCCATCGGACAATGAGGAACTAGAGACGTTGAGAGGGACAGAGAAGAGAAGGAAGGAACAGGGGATAGAAGGGAAGGAGCAGTGGGAGGGAGGGAGAGAGCAAACTAGAAGAGACATTCGTGAATACAGCTAAAACAGAAGGCAGAGGAGCCACGTGACTCCCAGGAGGGTGTGGCTGCTCCCAGAAGAGTCCCTTCTTGGCTATTCACTGAGGCCCAGTCCAAGGCATCCTCCAGAGGGAACCCCTGGCTTTAAAGTAAACCAGGTGTATCCTGGCTGCTGCTCTGTCACGTGTCATCTGGAACTAACTGAAACACCCTCACCATCTTCTCATCAGGGGCAAGGCAGAGGGCGGCGTGTATGGGGGACATTTGTTCCTTAGATGTTACTGTATTTTCATCAAGACAGAACCACAAAAAGTGTGCCTTGGAGCCCCCAGGCCCACATTGCAGAAGCGAAGCACGTGGGAGCCTCTGCTTGGGCCGATGCCTTCCCCTCAGAGGGGTGGCCGCTCTCCTGGGATGGTCTCCGTCAGAACAGCTCCTGCCTGCTACATACGTATGTAATCCAATTTGTCCAATCAGACTTCAGGTCTAGTAAGTGATTCCAGTAACAGGCAGCTCTGGACCCGGAGTACCCTTCTACTTCCTGAGGTCATCCTGGGCTTTGTCAGAAAGCAGGCTCAGCAGGGAGGAGGGAACCTGGAGGACGAGACGTGTGTGGGGACAAGTGTGCACGACTTGTGTCAGTGTGCGGTATGTGTGTCTGTGTGTGACTGTGAATATGTACACAAATAGGTGTATGTTAGTGCGTCTGTGTGTGACTATGAGTGTGAATGTGTGCTTGCGTGTGTGTGTGACTATGACTATGAGTGGGAACGTGTGTGTGAATATGTGACTGAACATGTGGCTGAGTATGGGTGTGTGTGAATGTGAGTGTGTGAATGTGTGTCTCTGTGTGACTGTGGGTGTGTGTCTGGGTGTATGAGTGTATAGCTATGTGTGTGTGTGTGTGTGTGGCTGTGGCTGTGATTGTGAGTGTGTGATGGAGGGAGTGTGGCTCTGTGACTGAGTGTGCCTGTGTGTGACTGAGTGTGGATGTGTGTGACTGTGATTGTTTATGAGTGTGGCTGTGTGGCTGGGACTAGGTGTGGATGTGTGTGGGTGTGAATGTGGGCGTGTGCCTCTGAGTGTGGCTGTGTGTGACTGTTTATGAGTGTGGCTGTGTGTGAGTGTGACTGAGCGTGGCTGTGTGTGACTGTGTGACTAAGTGTGGATATGTGTGGATGTGACTGTGTTTATGAGTGTGGCTTTGTGTGACTATGACTGGATGTGTGTGTGTGGCTGTGATTGGGTGTGGCTGTGTGTGCATATTGGTGTCTGTGAACGCGTGTGTGGTGACTTCCTGTCACTGCAGTGTTCGCTGAGGGGAAGGGAGAAGGAGGATGACATGAGAGGACGTGAAAACGGGTGAGGCGAGGGCCTTCTCCCAAAGGGAAACACAGACCCAGGAGCCGACTTCCGGTCGGCCGCAGTGATGTCACTGTCCGGTCAGCCAGCAGGCCGGTCTCCCGGCATCCTCCGTGTCTCCGTCGTCCATCCACCTCTTCATCCTGGCTGCTCCTGCCTCGGTGGAAAAGCCATGTGGCGCCCACTCCTGACTTACACGCACGTCGGGCTGAGCGACCCCAGGTTCCCTAGGGAGGCGCCTCCCGGGGTGGGGACACCAGGCCACCGTCCACCGTCCTCCCCAGGGGTGGCTGCTCTTGCTTTCCTCAACCTGCAGCCTGACACTCTGTACGGACATGGGGCGCAAGATGCTCCATCTGCAGAGAGGAAGGAAACCCTAAGGCCTGTGGTAATTCTCTGCTTGTAGGAAACCCTAAGGCCTGTACTAATTCTTGTGCCCAGTTTGTTGCAATAAAACCAAATTTTCTTACCACCACCTGCGCAATCCACAGAGCAGGCGCGTCCACGAGAAGGTAACCATGGTTAGCTCGAGACCTGTGCCGTGCCAGCTACTCACTGTCCTGGGCAATGTACTGCTGCCAACATCCACTCAATTAGAAGGGATTAATCATCCATTTACGGCTTTCCTCTGCTGCCTGTCACCCTCCTTCCTCAGCACGACACGGAGCGTTGCCGACTTCGCGTGTAATTCAGCCTTCCAGGCAGATGCGGTTACATGGCAACCACACAGGCACCTCTATTATTTTTTGGACTAATATTCTACTAATCCTTACAAGTTTATTAGTTCTGACTCATAACAATCCATCAGCCATAAGTGCAATAAATGATGCTTAGAAATTAATACCCACATTCCAGCAGAGGAGGTTTGACATATTAAATTATTTTTAAAGTTATAAATAAGTAACATGTGAAATAGATTTAAGCAATAAACCTACATTCACCAAACAATCCTAAATTTAATATTCAGCAAGCTAGAGCTATTTCAGCAATATCGTGTTAATAGGCCCTCTGCTCCCTATCCTGCTTCTCTTCTCTGGCAAAATCATAAATCCATCATATCAAATATTGGGGTCGTTCCTGTCTTAGGAAAAAATACTGCTTCCTTTAATGTAGCTTTCCTAGGTGGTTTTGTGGTTTGTTGTTGCTGAGTCTTTGGGATTTTTTTCTCAATTTTTAAAAATTTTCTTTTATTTTATGCTTTCTGTTATTTTATTTTTCCAGCTTTCTTGATGTAATTTGAGAAATAAAATTGCATATATTTAAGCTTCACAGTATGTTTTGATAGATATATATCAAAATAATTACCACAATCAAGCTAATTAACATACCTATTACTTTACATAGTTACCGTGTGTGTGTGTGTGTGTGTGTGTGTGTGTGTGTGTGTGTGGTGAGAACATTGAAATATACTTGCTTAGCAATTTTCAAGTATATAATACAGTACTGACTATAGTTACCCTGTTGGGCATTGCTGTTACAGTTGCTAGGTGCCATCAAACCGATCTGACGCATAGCGACTCTATGTAAAACAGGCAAAACACTATTGTCAGTGCTTCTCTGCTATTCATAGGGTTTTCAATTACCTATTGTTTTTTTTGGAGTGGGCTGCTGGGTCCTTCTCCCAAGCCAACAGCACCTGGTGTTCCCAGGCAGTCTCCCATCAAATACTAACCAGGCCTAACCCTGCTTAGCCTCCGGGATCTGATGGGATTGGATGCCACAAAGGTATGGAGGCAGGCAATTTTCAAGTATATAATAGAGTATCGGCTATAGTTACCCTGGGGCTGGGATTTAGCTCAGTTGGCAGAGCACTGTGCTGCAGTCTCTGAGGTCCTGAGTTCAATTCCCAGCACCACAAAAATGGGAGAAGGACTTGGCAATCCACTCCCAAGGCAATCCCAAAACAGTCCGCCATTGAAAACCCTATGAGAGTCCCTATGAGTTGGATACTGACTGGATGACACCTAACAACAACAACAATATAGTTACCCTGCTGTGCATTAGACTTTCAGAATTTATTTATCCTTTGTAACTGAAACTTTGGGGCTGGGATTTAGCTCAGTTGGTAGAGCACTGCTCTGCAGTCTCTGAGGTCCTGAGTTTGATTCCCAGCACCACAAAAATGGGAGAATGAAGTTTTGACAATCCACTCCTGAGGCAATCCTGAAACAATCAGCCATTGAAAACCCTATGAGGGTCACTATGAGTTGGACTCCACTCGACGCCACCTAACAACAACAACAACAACAACGACAGAAACTTTATACCCTTTGATCAACATCTCCCTGTTTTCCCCAGCTCCAGCCCTTGGCAACTACCATTCTACTCTAGCTTCTATGAGTTTCAATTCTTTAGACTCCACCTACAAGTGAGATCATGCAGTATTTGTCTTTTGCTTTCTGGCTTATTTCACTTAGCAGAATATCCTCCAGATTCATCTGTGTTGTTGCAGGCGGCAGGAATTTCCTTCTTTTTTTAAATGCTAAACAATACTTCATGGTGTGTGTGTGTGTGTGTGTGTAGAGTATATGTTTCTACTACATTTTAAAATCCATTCATCTGTCAACAGACACTTAAATTGATTCAATTTCTTGGTTATTGTGAAGAGTGCAGATGTCTCTTTGGGATACTGATTTCCTATCCCTTGGCTGTATACCCAAAAGTGAGGTTGCTGGATCATATGGTGCTGCTAGTTTTAATTTTCTAAGGACCCTCCATACTCTTTTCCATAATGGCTGTACTAATGTACATCATTCCCACCAATGTCCTTTTAAAAGAATAACTCACAAATTTTCTGCTATCTTTGTCTGTTCCTACCTCCTCTTTTTCTCTCCCCTTAGACCTCAGTAAAGCCATTTGAATAGCTTTTTAAAAGCGATTCCTTTAAAGGAAATCTTATTTGAATCATGGCTTCAGTAGCGGTTCTGAAGGACCAAAGCCATTAGAAATTCATCTTGCTTGTGGGAATGCAGAGGCTGGTTTTTGGAGCTAGGAAGTTTTTTGTTATATCATGAAAGCAAGAGAGAATCAAGTTTCTACTGGGCATCAAATGACTGTATCATATTATCAAGCCAGGAAATGCCTGTTTATTTTTATTTACTTATTTTTAAAATTTATTTTATTTTATTTTAGTAGTACTAGAGGTTGAACTGAGGGCCTTGTACATGCTAAGAAGGCACTCCACCAATGAGCTGCACACCCAGGCCCTTGTTTTGTTTTTTAAACAAGGGGGAATGAGGGCGGGGAAGAGAGAGAGAGAGAGAGAGAGAGAGAGAGAGAGAGAGAGAGGAGGGGAGGGAGGGAGGGGAAAAGAAAGGAAAGAAGAAGAAAAAAGGAAAGAAAAATAAAGAAAATAGCTGGATGCTGTGGTGTACACTTATAATCCCAGTAACGCCAGAGACTGAGGAAGGAGCATGTAAAGTTTGAAGCCTGTGCATCTTTGTTGTTGTTGGTGGTGTTAGGTGCCATTGAGTTGGTTCTGATTCATAGTGTCCCTCATAGGGTTTTCAATGGCTGATTGTTTCAGGATTGCTTCAGGAGAGGATTGCCATGTCCTTCTCCCGTTTCTGCTGTGCTGGGGATCAAACTTGGGTCCTCAGTACGGAGCAGCACATAACCAACTAAGCTAAACCTGGGTCCCCTGTTTGGTTTAGGGAGACTCTACCTCAAAAAAAGGTGGGGGGCAGGGGATGTGGCTCAGTGGTACAGCACTTGTTTAGCATGTCCCAGGCCCTGGATGGGGCGGGGGAGGTTCAGGAGGAACGAAAGGAGGAAGCAGTACTGTCTGTTAACTTGTATTTCTTACTAAATAAAATTTTCTAAAAGATATACTCCAATGAAGTTTTAGAGTGACACTTTTTCAGTAGTGAATTAAGTCTGTATAATCCCATCAAATTTAGCCCCCCATGGAAATGCAATTACATTCTTGTTTTCTATAACTAAACACCATATCCATTGTTAACCTCACTCATAGATTTAATGTAACAAGAAGACACCACAAGATTCTTGTCAGTGACAATTTAAAGTGAATGAGGGGTTAATGATGAAGGTCTGGCCTAGTCTAGTCTGGTTAGAAATAAATAACACATGAAATAGATTTAAGCAACGAACACATATTCTGGCCATGGGATCTTGTAAGGGGCATTTGTATTACTTCACCTCAAAGACAACAGAAGCAGGAGCTCAACTTTTCATCAGCAACTCTTCCAGAGTCTTTGGCCTCTTCCTGTGTCTCCTTTGCCCATAGACATGCTTTCTGCTTATGACTACAGAGAACCGCATCCATAAGTCATGCCACTCCGGCCTGCCTATGCGCAATTTCTCCAGACTTCCAAACTTCACGGGCCAGACCAGTCAGGATGCCCAGACTCCTGCTCCACATCCCTGCTGGATCCTGGGACAGGAGAGGCTAGCACTGACTGAATGGTCACACCGGGTAGACACCACACTCTCAGACCTCCCTATTTTTTCCTGTCTCCCAGACCAACACAAGCACATTTATAATCCTACAGTGTCTGAACACCCAGGGCTGATTAACTGTGGCCCCCACACTGAGAGATTTCAAAACACAGGCGAGGACATATTCTAAAATGATTCTAGCAAACATTTGCAATGGCTGTGCGTTTTGGGGTAGATGCTCAATACTGAGGATTGAGAAGACAGGGCAGGAATGTCAAGTCCCTGGCATCCAGAGCATAGAGTCTTACAAGTTGAGGAGACCCTAGTGACCACCTAGCCCATTGGTTTGCAGAAAAGGACACTAAGATACAGTCATGAAATGATTTTCTCAGTCCAAGGCAAGCTAAGGCCCAAACCAAGGTCTACCATTAATTCAAGCCGTCTATAAGTGAGACCATCAGAAGATAAAAAGACATTCCATGAGTACACCCGTATCACTTTAGCATGTGATACGGTGTGATAGTCATGAAACAATGACGAGTTTTCATTTTATCTCAAGGGTCACACAATGGATCAAGATCAAATTCTAAATTAAAATCAAAGTGGATACTTTAAGTCAATAGAGGCTTAAATAGAGGCCATCTTTTCCTTGATAAAGGGTGCTTTCAAGGTATATACTATATGCATTGTAGTTAAAATAATAAGACTGCATTTAATGGTGCCTGCTCAGGGCACAAATACCTTTGCACATACATAAACTCAGTAAGTTTGGTTATCCCATGGCTTTCCCAGACACAATTATTCTGTTGATAATTTTTTTTACCCTTGCTGTGTAGATGGCTAAGGTTGGCCGCCCTTCCCACTCGACACTGTGAAGATGGCTTCTCATTTAAGCCTGTAGTCCATGAACAGCTTTACTTCCCCTCTTCCGGAACACATGGTAGCTTTACTGAAGAAACCCGCAGAAGTATCCCTGACTCCTTGCAAATCTTCACTGTCTGCATCTCATATGAAGCAACCTCCTCCATGAATGTATGTTTCTTCCTTTTTCACTGCCACAGATGGGGTGGAAGCTCCCTTACCTCTTGTGTAAAGTATGACTGGGGCTGGGATTTAGCTCAGTGGGTAGAGCACTGTGCTGCAGTCTCTGAGGTCCTAAGTTCAATTCCCAGCACCGCAAAAATGGGAGAAGGGCCTAGCAATCCACTCCCAAGGCAATCCTGAAACAGTCAGCCATTGAAAACCCTATGAGGGTCGCTATGAGTCAGATACCGACTCGATGGCACCTAACAACAACAACAACAAAGTTTGACTGAGAAGCCTTCCAACTATCCTCTCTTCTCTTCATTCTCAACAGAGGCATCAGAATGATCACCCTAGGGCACACCAGCCATCATGAAGTTCCACAGAAACCTCCTGTAGCTTCCCCTGCATAACTGAGTCAAAGCCACATTCCTTTGCATGACATTCCAGTTGCTCCAAAAGATGATGCAGTCTAGTTTACTACTTTTGGCTCAGTCCTCTGGGTGCTCCTTCAGAGTATCACCACATACCTTTGTGCCACCGACCTCAGTGCCTAGAATGTCTTTTCCCCCCATTCTCACCCTTTCCCCAGTCTCCACCTGTGATCAAAACTCTCTCTATTCTTCCAGGTCCACTTCCAAAGCCCCATGATTAATTATGCTTCCCCAAATCTCGAAATTCAAATCAAATCTCTCCTCTTCTGTCTTTCCACTGTACTTTGATAATAATCTCCATCAACAGCTCTTAAGACATCATTACATAGGGTTTTCTCTCCATTCAACTATAAATTCCTTGAGGGCAAAGAGATCTCTTATATCTCTGAAGAGAGCGTCAGCATGCTGCCTTATGAATAATAGGCTCTCAACAAATAATTGTTGAATGAATCACTACATGCCAAATACCCCCATGTGTCTGTCAGCTTGTCATACTGTGGGGGCTTGTGTGTTGCTATGATGCTGAAAGCTGTGCCACTGGTATTTCAGATAACAGCAGGAGAACAGATTTCAGCTGATCGTCCAGACTAAGAAAGACTAGGGAGAAGGACCCAGCAGCCCACCCCCAAAACAGTCACTGAAAACTCAATGAATAGTAAAGAAGCACTGGCAAATATAGTGCTGGAAAATGAGCCCCCCCAGGCAGGAAGGCATTCAAAAGACAACTAGGGAAGAATTGCTTCCTGAAAGTAGAGTCAACTTCAATGACAAGAATGGAGTAAAGCCCCTGGGATCTCCTTTTGCTAATATGGCATGACTCAAAATGAGAAGAAACACAGTGGCTGCAACAATGAGCTCAAACACAAAATGAATGAGTGTATGGTACCATGTCTGAGACTGTTCTGTTTTGTTGTACTTAGGGTCACTATGAGTTGGACCAGGCTCAACAGAACCTAACAACAACAAATTTATGTCTTCTCTGTGCCACATGGAAGGTTTTACTAGGATGCCACAAGTGGAGCATGATTAGAACCTGCACTTCCTCCTTCCTGGCTACCTGCCTTTGAGCAAAGTGCTTACCTGTTCTGCGTCTTGGTTTCCTCTCCTGCAGAAAGGGATAAAAATTCCTCAGTTCTACAATGATTACTATAATAGTAATATTCAGAAATCTTTGGGTGCAATGAAGGCATTCAATAATGTAGTATGTGGTTTACTTTAGACAAAGCTAAGAAGTCAACTGAAAAAGGAAACAAACATTTTGAAAGTTGTGTTATCTGCTTCATGAATGAGTCCTTATACTCATCTTCAAAATCTGGCTTCCTTCTAGGGACCCACTTGGTTTCTCCCCAGCACACTGGACTTCTGAATCCCTTCACATGGACACCACTACATATTCCATGTCATGTATACATCATGTTGCAACATCTGGCACGTTTCACCCTTCACTTGAACAGGACAGTACAACTCAGATTCTATTTTGCCATGTTCTAGCACATAGAGCCCTATGTGTCTGTCAGCTTGTCCTGCTGTGGGAACTTGCATGTTGCTGTGATACTGAAAGCTATGCTGCTAGTATTTCAGATATGCGCAGGGCCAACCATGGTGGACAGGTTTCAGCTGAGCTTCCAAATTAAGAGAGACTAGGAAGAAGGACCCCGCAGCCCACTCCCAAAACAATTAGCCATTGAAAATCCTATGAATAGCAGAGAAGTGCTGTCAAATATAGTGCTGGAAAATGAGCCCCCCAGGCTGGAAGGCATTCAAGAAATGACTAGGGAAGAATTGCCTTCTCAAAGTAGTTGTTGTTGTTGTTAGGTGCTGTCGAGTCGGTATCCGACTCATAGCGACCCTCATAGGGTTTTCAATGGCTGACTGTTTCGGGATTGTCTTGGGAGTGGATTGCCAGGCCCTTTTCCCATTTTTGCGGTGCTGGGAATTGAACTCAGGACCGCAGAGACTGCAGCGCAGCGCTCTACCAACTGAACTAAATCCCTTTAGCTCTCTCAAAGTAGAGTTGACCTTAATGATGGGAATGGAGTAAAGCCCCTGGGACCTCCTTTTGTGGCAAGACTCAAAATGAGAAGAAATATAGCAGCTGCAACATTGGGTTCAAATATTAAAAGACTATGTGTATGGCAAGCTGTCAGGTAGTGTTTCATTCGTAGGTTCACTATGAATTGGATTTGACTGATAGCTCCTACCGAAACAGCACTCACAGAGAGAATACTGGGCAGTTGCTGTTCGTTAAAATTTACTTGTATAACTTAGGAGTTGGCTCAATTCTCAGACTTTGTTATTAATGATATTGTCTTGTAATCTATGTTAAATATAGATCATGAGTGATACTGATAAATGGGTTGGATCTCACATTTGTGTTAGTTCATTTTACAATCATAAATTAATACGCTTTCCACCCCTACTGTGTAGATTTGATCTAGGGTTTCATTATGACTTAATACTGTCTTAAACTGCATAAATATAAACTGGCTTTTTAATTTTGGTTTCAATTTCTAGATTTAGTTGTATATTATTGGCAAAATATGCTGCCCAGATTATAGAGCTGATAATAAATTATGTTTATACTATTTGAAAAAAATTTTCAGGGTGTACAAATTCCTAGCCTAAGCTATTGTATAAGCCTGCAGACATACCCGTGTGGCATCTGATCCTGGCAGATCTTGGAAGTCAAGCAGGGTCAGGCCTGGTTAGTACTTGGATGGAGACTGCCTGAGAACACCAGGTGCCGTAGGCTTGGGAGAAGGACCCAGCAACCCACTCCCAAAAATCAATCCTCCATTGAAAACCCTATGAACAGCAGAGAAGCACTGACAATAGTGTTTTGCCTATTGTACGCAGGGTCACTATGAGTTGGATACTGACTCCACGGCACCTAACAACAACAATAAGTTATTGTATGTGTTGAATCCTTGGTTTTCCTGCACTATTATGAAGATTGTGCAAAATGCTCTATTGACTTGTAGATGTGTGTATAAGTTTCTGAAACAAAGTCACCATGGAGAGGCAGGCTGAGGCTTAGGTACCCAGCTTTCAAAAGTGCTTATTATGCTTGCTGTTTTCTCCCTAATTACCATGCAGGAGCCTAATTCTAGCGCATGAAACTATGATGCCAGCTGACATTCCTCATTTGGTGGTGGCGGTAGCGGTACTGGAGTCTGTGGTAGGGGGATGGGGGTGACTCTGGGGGCAGTGAGGATGACAGTAATGATCAGACACTATGGAAGGAATGTGTACTCCTCTGCACATGTGGTGCAGGTGCAAACATGTCCCGTGTGAATGTGTGTGTTGCAGGTACTGTGATACATGCTAAACCAGGCTGGGGCAAGACACAAGTAATGATCAGCCCTGGGGCCTCTGGTCTAATGTTGTTGTTGGGTGCTGTCGAGTCGTATCCGACTCATAGCAACTCTCATAGGGTTTTCAATGACTGACTGTTTTGGGATTGCCTCGGGAGTGGATTGCCACGTCCTTCTCCCATTTTGCGGTGCTGGGAATCAACTTGGGACCTCAGAGACTGCAGAGCAGTGCTCTACCAACTGAGCCAAATCCCTAGTCTAACAGGCTCCTCTATTTCAATGACACATAACGGAATGAAATCCCCATCCTCTTACTTCACATCAGAAACTATTAATACCAAAACACAGAGCCACAGTTCCAAGGGTCCCACAACCAGAGCTTTAATTACATTCTCCAGCCACCATCACCAAGGCTGACGGACGCAGGGGTAAAACCCTGCTATTCCTTGTCCTTTGCCCTCCTATACACATGCCATGTCCTTGAACCCCTTTGTGACTACTGAGGTAAGTTCTCTGTGGTTCATTTGGATATAACACTGTCCAGACGACCCAGAGCAGACATCTCATCTGGGAGCCACTACCCCACGACCAGGGCATTTAGGTCATGGGGCTCCTTTGTTTTAGACTGCCTCTTATTTAAATCTCCCATCAGAAAGATGATTTAACCTTCAGCAAGTTACAGTTTCATTGCTTTTTTTTCTTACCAAAGTATGCCCTTGTTGTAGTTGTTGTTGTTGTTGCTGTTGTTAGGTGCCATGGAGTTGAGTCTGACTCATAGCCACCCTATGTACTTAATTGTAGGGTTTTCAATGGCTGACTGTTTCAGGATTGCTTTGGGAGTGGGCTGCCAGGTCTTTCTCCCATATTTGCAGTGCTGAGGATTGAACCCAGGGCCTCAGAGAGCAGTGCTCTACCAACTGAGTTAAGCTCCAGCCCTTGTTGTTGTTGTTAGGTGCTGTTGAGTCCTGTCTGACTCATAGTGACCTTCATCAGGTTTTCAATGGCTGACTGTTTTGGGATTGCCTTAGGAGTGGATTGTCACATCTTTCTCCCATTTTTGCGGTGCTGGGAATTGAAATCGGGACCTCAGAGACTGTAGAGCATCAGTCTACCAACTGAGCTAAATCCTAGCCCACTAGCCCTTATTGTATATACTCTTAATATTACTTACAGACAACCCAGGTTTATAATTTTCCACATAAGGAAGGTACAGATCATATGTGTAAACTACGTAGAAAACCAGGTTGGAACAGTTACAGTTAGCCCTTCGGTCTCCTTCAAGCCACTTCTGTAGCAACAGGGAGGATGCTCCAGGCTTAAGGAGATAAGCCGGTCACAGCATTCCTGGAATTCTAGGGAGGTGACCAGCTCAGGATCCAAGGGTTATGTATAAATTCATTTGGGCTAAAACCCAAATGGAAAGAACCAGGATGAAGAGCTGAGTTCTTGCCCTGGATGAGTATGAACCTAGATCCACTACCTATTGTTGTTGTTAGATACCATGGAGTCGGGTTGGATTCATAGTGACCCTATGTACAACAGAACAAAACATTCCCCTCTGCTATTCATAGGGTTTTCAATGGTTGGATTGTTTCGAATGGGCTGCCAGTTCCTTCTCCCAAGCCTGCAGCACCTGGTGTTCTCAGGTGGTCTCCCATCCAAGGACTAACCAGGCCCGACCTTGCTTCATTTCTGAGATAAGTCGGGATCAGACACCAGGGCAGTATGGCTGTGGACTGATTCCATATTTACTGAGACAGAATGTATGTGATTTATTTGTATGGAACGTGCACAGTGGGGACCCTCGTGGGATAGCAGATTTTATATGCTAAGTAGCCACTTTTCTCATAACTACAACCTGCTGGTTATCTACTACACAAAGTCTGGGATACAATATGGTATTGGAAAGTGAGATTTTAGGCCCAAGGAAAAACTTTTAAAAATAAAGTGTCCATTGCCCCCCACCCTGAAACCCCACAGCCCTTACAAAGGATCAAAGCACCCAAGAGGCCCCTCCAGTCTCCACAATGCTTCTCCTTATTTACCTGGGCTACTGAGGAAAGATGAGCTGCCCTACTTTTTAAATTATAAGTTCTCAACGAAGATTGAATTATTCCAAAGCAAACAACTCTTCCTATTTCTGCAAATGATGTGAATTATCATTTTATTTGCTCCTGGAGGAGTCAGATGTTTAAACGACTTCCAGTAATACACTGATGTGATTTTGTCCAGGATCTTTTGTGAAGAAAGTTTTCGGAGTTTTTATTGTCTTTGTTTATTTGCTTGTTTGTTTGAGGATTCACCGTTAAACCTTCATGTTTCTTTACTTTCTGTTTTTGTTTTTGTTTTTGAGACAGGGTCTCCCTATGTTCCCCAGGCTGGCCTTGAACTCAAGACCCTCCTGCTTCAGCCTCCTGAGTGCTGAGATTACAGGTGTGTGTCACTATGCTGGGTTTACCTAACACTTTTTAAATAGCTAAACATTTATTCTTAATACTAAAATCAACCCACAGACAAGACAGCATTCTATAAAACACTCTATATTCTTTCAGATATAGTAGAAGTTTTAATTACATGAAAACAAGAAATCAACATGTTCACTTTCAACTACATTGACAAACTTTGTTTCTGATTTTCAACAGCCTGTTGCCAGGATAGATATTTAAAAAATGTTTGTCCAGTGTCTCTTTTCCCATAATTAATAAACCCAAATCAAAATTTTAAATTGTTGAACTGTTTGATTCTTCTAGGTCCTGACTTTGCCAGCACAGTTTCCTCCCCTGTCCATGGACATCATACTAAAGCATTTATTCTGGCAGGGGGTTCTGATAAATCACTGTATGAAACAAACAGAAAAAGGTAGAAGATGTTGCCAGGAAGTAACAGCAGTAATAAGGAGCCAACGGACTGCTCTAAGTGCACAGCGCATCTCCTCTGTCCTGATTCACTACATGCTGTTTTAGCACAGGACACCTTCCAATGAGAAAATGTTAAGTGTCCCCAAATGGCATGATCGGAGAATCAGAATGGAAAATACCAATAAACCTTGGGAACTCTCTTTCCCCACAAAACATGAACTTCTAAGAGGTTTTACCTTCCTCAATTCCATCTTGATTTCTTTTGAGTTAATCACTCAATATACACAATATTGAAATTTTACTGCGTGTAATGTGTGGTGAAGATAATATGTGCAGCAGCTTCATAAGAATAGTGGTTTGTTAATTAGCTTGACAAAGCATCCAGGCTGATTCTTTCAGGCTGAGGGAATGTGGACTTCAGCAAATTTTCATGGTTGACATGAAGGACTTCAGGCTGGAACCAAATGCTTTTCAGTCTGTGTAATGAGGCTGACAACATGAATAATTTCGAATGCAGTAATTTTTCAGAAGCTAAACACACAGGTATATACAGATACACAAAGGTATCTCCTGAATAGTCAAGAAAGGATTATACCATACACATAACTGCTAATTGTGAGGATACCATAATGAATAATTACTGATCTTTTTATGGAAAGAAACATTTCTCTCCAGAAGAGTATTTCATACACTATTTAGGTAAATATCAAAATGAAAGCCTTCTAACCATCCCAGGCAACATTCCTGATTTTATAAATAAAGAAATATTATAAAGTAGTAAGGTAAAGCTAAAACAGATGACCATAATAAGTATGCTTCTTGGTCTCAGGGAGGTTATCAGTACACTGATGGTCAAAAAATACTATATCTACTTCCACAACCCGACATCCACCTCTGCTGCTGTTTCAAAAGGACAATGAAAATAGCACTCAAACTTTTCTAGGCAAACAAACACACACGCGCACACACGCACACACACACACACACACACACACACACACACACACACACACACCCTTTACAAAAGCCAAGTTTGCAACATGCTATAATTAAGCTCCCATCCTGACAGTAAAAACATGAAGCTTTAGTCTAAATATAGAAGAAGACTCTCCGCATTGTGCAACCTCTCTCTTGTTTTTTAACATTAGTCATGGATATGGCAGTATCTGTTTTGCTTAAAAAAATCATTTTTTCTGAAAATACACATACAGTAGACATGAAAATTATATGGCTTGAATTGTTTTTATTTTGGGTGGAGATTTTCTTAAAAATCTCTTGTACATTTTATCCCTGCCTCATCCTTTCTGAAGCTCTAAATCACTACATTTAAATGGTGTGTTGGGGCTGGGATTTAGCTCAGTGGGTAGAGTGCTGTGCTGCAGTCTCTGAGGTCTCGAGTTCAATTCCCAGCACCCCAAAAATGGGAGAAGGGCCTGGCAATCCACTCCCAAGGCAATCCCAAAACAGTCAGCCATTGAAAACCCTATGAGGGTCGCTATGAGTCGGATACTGACTTGACGGCACCTAACAACAACAACAACAAAAATGGTGTGTGCCTTCTTGCTTTCAAGGTAGAGGGTGCTGCTTGCTGAACAGACCTGAGTAGCTCGCCATAGCCTAGTTCCAAGGCCACCATGTTCTACAAGGGTTGCCCCCAATCTCCTCCAGGAATACTTGTCCTACACACACAGGTCAGCTGTCAGAAGTCCAGGCCCATCCTGCTCTGTGGTGTTAACGCTAAAACACTGGCAGGAAAATGGCAAGTTTCTAGCACACCGTATCAGACTCAGTGCCATTTAATAACAGTGGCGCAACCCACACCTCATAAAGTACCAACAATCTCTAGCAGGAAGTAGGACTGATTTTAATTGATAGGAATTAAAGAAGCTCCTTAGAAGGTAGCCGTGAAGTGTTTAGATTTCTGTATGCCTGCCATCTGGAATCCACACACCTGCCAGGCACTTGGAACAAATGAGCCTTCCTAAGCCTCAGTTTCCTCAAATGGAAGATAATGATAATTATGGCACATATTTGGTTGGATCATTTTCACAATGACATGCAATGACATATAAAACACTTAATATGGTGCTTGGCACATGGAAGATCTCAATAAAAGAAAATTAGTATTATTTTTATGTCTGTAGCCATACCCCTGCGGCATCCGATCACATCCAGATCTGAGAAGCTAAGCAGGGTCGAGCCTGGTTGGTACTTGGATGGGAGACCAACTGGGAACACCAGGTGCTGTAGGCTTGGGAGAAGGACCCGGCAACCCACTCCCAAAAATCAATCTGCCATTGAAAACCCTATGAGCGGCAGAGAAGCACTACCAATACTATTTCGCTTGTTTCTATATAGGATCACTATGAGTCGGACACCAACTTGATGGCATCTAACAACAACAGTATTATTTTTAAATTTGGATTTTTAGAATAATAGAAGCTACCCCTCTGCACCAAAAAGTCAAACATAGAAGCACACAGAACAAAACTGTAGACAAAACCCAACAGCTTACAAATACAAAGTAGATGCACAGGAAGCAAACAGAATCTTAAACACCCTTTCTACTCTTCCCTTGGTCTTCATTTTACTTGTAAGAACAATTCCTGGATCTTTAGCGAAAATATTTCAGCTTTCAAATAACTGCTTGGAGAAGGACTAAAAATTATATTTAACTGCCTCTCGGGCAATTAGACCATGACCATTGCCACATCTGCTATTTGCTCATCAGGAAACTGCTTCCAAGACATTTAACATTCATAGGTGTATTAGCTCATTATTAATACCCTAGAAATTCTCCACGACACTATTAACTATGGTGCAGAATTTGCTATAAGGGGGCTCCATCTTTGTTTTGATTCATGTTAGAGGATTATTTAGGAGAAGGATGCAGCAACCCACTCCCCCAAAACAGCCATTAAAAACCCTATGAATAGCAGAGAAGCACTAACAATACTGTTTTGCCTGTTGTACGTAGGGTTGCTGTGAGTTGGACACTGACTCCACGGCACCTAACAACAACAACAAGAGGATTATGAATGGATTCTCCCGAAGGACAATGCTATGTAATGGTCTTAAACACGTAACGAATTATAGTGAAGCTCCAATGCAAAACAATTTCTAGAAACTTTTCTGTAACCATTTCACCCTCAGATTTATCTCATTTTCATAGCACACACTTACGTGGCCCTTTGTGTGGAAATTTACATACGTTAATATGGTGAATCCTCTCGAGGTCCTGCTGAGGTAGAAACTGTGCCTGTCATCCCCACAGTATGTGAGGAAACTGAGGCACAGGGAGGTTAAACAACCTGCTAGTAATGCCAGCACTGGGATTTGAACAGGGGCGGCCTCATCCCAGAATTAAGCTTTTCCCCACGGCTACAGAGCCTCTCTGCCTCACTGACACACTTCTAAAAGTTCCAAGGTGGTGGCAGAAATGAATGCCTTTCATAAGACAAAGCACCATCGGGAATTGAACTCTGCCCTTTTGGAACTTGTTCCGGTCTTCTGATATTGTTAGGTGTCATTGAGTCAGTATCCAACTCATAGTGACTCTATGTACAACAGGCAAAACACTATTATCAGTGCTTCTCTGCTATTCATAGGGTTTTTCAATGGCAGATTGTTTTTTGGGAGTGGGTTGCCAGGTCCTTCTCCCAGGTCTTCTGATACCAAGGTAAAAAGGAGTATTTCCAATGAATGCCCATTAGATTAGAGATTAGCTACATACAGTGTGTCTCAAGAAAACTAGCAAACATCCCACCGAGACAGCCTGGTATTCTGAAGACATTCCCATCATCTGACCTACGGATATGTGACTACAATATTCTGCTTTCAATGGACACATATAAATTTAATTTACATGAAATTTATCAAATTGTGAAGCCTGAAAATATCAATGTTATCTCAAAATCATTCGGACTAGATGGTCAACTGCTTGAGGAGTCATCTCTCTGCTGTTTATTTCCCTGAATTCTCCCTGGGATGATTAATTTTGTGTGTCTGCTTAGTAGGCTACAGTGTCCAGTTGTTTGATCAAATACCAGTCTAAGATGGGTATGGTTAATGCACACCTGCTCTCAGGAGGCTGAAGCAGGAGGATCTTCAGCAGGAAGAGGCCAGCCTGGTCTACACAGAGAGATCCTATCTCAGAAGGGAAAGGAGGAAGGAAGGAAGGAAGGAAGGAAGGAAGGAAGGCAGGCAGGCAGGCAGGCAGGCAGGCAGGCAGGCAGGCAAGAAGGAAGGAAGGAAGGAAGGGAGGGAGGGAGGGAGGGAGGAAGGGAGGGAGGGCGAGCAAAGCAAAACAACCAACCACATAAAACACAACTCTCCTCCAACTACAACACCACACCAGTTTAGATGTTGCTGTGAAAGTTATATATTTTTAGACATGATTAACACTGGCATTGGTAGACTGAGTAAAACCCTCTCCATGAGGTGGGTGGGCCTCATCCAATCAGCTGAAGGTCTTGGCAGCAAAGACTGACATTTCCAAAGCAGCAGCTTCCTGCCTTCAGATGGGAACACAGAAAACCTGGCTGAGTTTCCAGCCCGCACAACAGCTATGCTTACCTGAACCTCCAGCCCGCTAGTTAGCGTGACAGATTCTGGGCTTACCCCCACCCCACGTCATCAAAGAGTCCATCCTTAGCCCCTCGCCCAGAGGTCCACAGTAACTAGGTAGATCCCAGGTAGCGGGAATACAAAAGCCGAAACACTTCACAGCTCCCCTCTAATGTCCTTTCAGTCCCACACATTTCAAACAGCCCCGCTTTGCGTTAGGGACTCGCAGGTGCTTTGCAAGGCGTGAGCTGTCTAATTCATGTATTAAAAGCAACCAAGGCCACGCCGATGCCCTTGCTCGCTCGCTTGCTCTCCAGAGAGGGGACTCTTGTGGTTCTGTGTGCTCAGGGCTGGATGTGCTGCCATGGTTCTGTGCCTCTGGAGGGTCCTCAAGCCCCTAGCACCTGCCTCCTGTCACCTTTTGGCATGGAGCCATTGTGCTTGCAGGCTCTCTCCTGCACTCCACTGTTAGCTGACAAGGTGAAGGGCCATTCCATAATGGCACACACGGGCAAACTTTCTAAAACGGGGCGGCTCCCTCTCCAGGTTCGAATCCTCACGCCCTCTGTGAATGGCTATGATTTGGCAAGCTGTCAAGACACACACGTTGGTCTGCGGATGTCTCCAAATGCACCCCAGAGGCCTGTGGCTACCTGCTCAGAGGGGTCCTGCCCCCCCCCCCCCGCAGGACAGGCACCTCCACAGTAGGGCTCTCCTCATGCTCTGGGCCAGCCTGCAGGACCCACAGAGGCAACTCAGTTTGCAGATGGCATTTTGGGAACCTTGTCCTCCCAGGACCATGGAGAGCCGGCTCCCGCCCCCCAGGCTCCCAACTTCTCTCTGCACGTGGGTTTGGCTGTCGAGGATCTCATTTTGCTCGTTGGAGACAAACCCCCGCCCCCAACCCCAGCTGTTTGAACTCCTCTGCTGTTGCAGCTCCCAAAGGAAAGACCCGACATTTATTTCCTTAAGAAAAGGTCTTGACAAGCCAAGCCGCCTCCTCTTTTTCCCTCCCCATCCCACGCAAACCGCACAGCCCGAGCTGCGCAAGGCGCCTGCGCTGGGCGCCAGGGCTTGGTCACCCTAGGAAGATCCCCCGCTGCCCAGGGCTGTTTTCTTTGTGGCTTCCTCAGTAGCAGGCAGGCCGCCTCCCGTGTGGACGGTCAGCAGCTCAGAATGTGCTGACAGAGAGCAGTGGCCACAGAGGCCGTGCACACCAGCAAGGGACAGAAAACAGGCCGGGGCGCCAAGGGGATGCGCCCCGGGCGGGCCCCAGGGCGGCCAGGCCAGGCCGGAGGGCAGGCGGCGAGGCCCCTCGCCTCCCCCGTCCTCCCTGCCCTCGCGGCTCCATCCAGAAGGGTCTATTTCGGGCGCTGACGCAGGCGGGCTGCGGAGGAGGCACATGTTCCCTCTGGGCTGCTGGCCGCGGAGCCGGAGGAAGGGGTCAGGCTGCCACGTTCCCAGCAGCTCCCGTCTCTCCCTTGGCCAACATTTCACTTAGCAGGCTGAGTCCTCTTGCATGCTGGGTTTTTTTTTTTTTTTTTTTTTTTTTTTTTTTTCCCTCCAGTAGTCAAAGGAAAGTTTTGTAAGCAAAAAGTGTACCAGAAAATGTCTGGGTAGCAAGTCCAGAAGGAAAAGGGAGAAAGGAGAGAAAGTGAGAAAGAGAAGCCATTAAATTAAATTAAAGCTTGACATGGCCTGGGGTTTAGCGCTCTGAGTCACTGGGTTCGATCCCCACCACTACAAAAATGGGAGACAGACCTTGTAGTCCACTGTCTAAATGACCCTAAAATAATCAGCCACTGAAAACCCTATGAATAGCATAGAAGCACTGACACAGGGCTGGGCATGGCACAATATTGGGGAGTGTTTCATTCTGTTGTACACAGGGTGCCTATGAGTTGGACCCGCCTCCATGGCACCTAACAACAACAACATGTCTATAAGTTTGATCGGTCGGCTGGGAAATTGGTGATTTTTGGAATCCCTCTGTTCTGGGCCCAGTCTGGGTCAGATAACAAAGTCACTTGGTTTGAGATGGATTAAGAAATGGAGAGAGCAGAGGGACAGTGGGTCTCCAGTCCCCAGCAGTGAAGTGGCTCTGGGACCTGGGCTCACACACTAGCAGGGATAAAAGCTTCTCTTAGTCTTGGGCCTTTTGCATCAAGTAGTGATTTTCTACCTACAACCATGACATGAAAACCCCTTCTAACCTCCTACTGCCCTCTCATGTGCCAAGAGGAAAATAAAATCCCGCTCACTGCAATGAAAAGAAGCCCAGGCACATTTAGGAAGGACAGTTGTGCCAGAAATGATGAGCCTCCGCGAGAGACCTGTGCACCTTTCCCACGACATGAGTTTGGTCCTGGTAAGTGGCTGCCTAGCCAACAAGGACACTTCCTGGCTCCCACCACACCTACAAGAGGGCAGAGGACTGAATTCTTGCCAAGAGAATGCGGACAGAAGTGATGTGTACTCCTTCTGGGCCTGACCCAGAGAAACCTCCAGCAATACTCCAGGATACTCCAGGCATTTTTTTCCCACCTACCAGCGAGAAATCAAAGACTCCAAGATCACAGAGGAGCGAGACGAGGAAAGAGCGGCTGCCTGTCTGTAAGGGGCGCACATAGGGCTGATGCATGAGAGAGAAATAAACTGGCATGAGAAGCTACTGACATTTCAGCGTTTCCCTGTAACAAAAACTACTCTAGCTGCACGAAACCCAGTAAGCTGTGTCAGAAGAAAACTATCAACTAGAACAAGGACATAGACCTTAAACAGGATGTGGCGTTATTTGTATTTTTTGAAGTCTATGCCCACGTATGCCTGCAGCCATAGCCCTGTGGCATCCGATCCCATCAGATCTTGGAAGCTAAGCAGGGTCAGGCCTGGTTAGTACTTGGATGGGAGACCACCTGGGAACACCAGGTGCTGTAGGCTTGGGAGAAGGACCCGGCAACCCACTCCCAAAAAGCAATCAGCCATTGAAAACCCTATGAACAGCAGAGAAGCACTGACAATAGTGTTTTGCCTGTTGTATGCAGGGTCGCTATGAGTTGGATACCAACTTGGTGGCACCTAACAACAACAACATGCCCACATATGGGAGATAGACCTGGCAACCCAGTCCCAAAAAACAATCAGCCATTGAAAACCCTATAAACAGCAGAGAAACACAACAACAGTGTTTCACCTATCATACATAGGGTCACTATGAGTCAGACACTGACTTGAGGGCACCTAACAACAACAACAACAACAACAACGCTCACATATGTATTTGCATATGCTTGAGATGTCACTGGGAAGAAGCATAAGACCTCTGGGTAAGGGCATTGGGAGATGGGAAAAAAGAGATAGGAAAGTCATTCACTTGCTCCCACATATTGTTTGTAATCTTTTGAATTTGTACCAGGATCGTGTGCTACCTACTCAAAAGTTCCATGTGAAAAAAGACACAAATTCTGCAAGAATCCTGTTTTCAGACGGCTAGGAGAATTCTTCCAGACACTGTGAGTCCCCCGGGCCTTTTTATGAAAACCAACGGTACAAAGTGATGACGTTTAATAATACATAAAGCTGTGCTTTTCTGGGAGGCTCAAGCGATGGGTAGAAGTCTCTGCTATGCTTTGGGGGCATCTGGATTCTTGGAGTGAACTTCCTCATTGTTTTGGGGACTTTGCTCCCCACAGCGACAGGAGGCCACTAGATCAGGTTATTCCTAAATGGGCATATTGTACGTCACCCGTACAGCTTGGGAAGAAGGAGGCTTTCTGGGCCTCTTTCCTGAAAACTCTGCTTCAGTCGTTCTAAAGTGAAAGTTAGGAAAGCAAATGGCTAGCAAGCATCTTGATGTTTGGGCCCCGGGCATGCTGGGAAATCTTGCTTTTACCCATGCCCGCGACCCACCGGCCACTTGGGATGAGCTGCTTCACACTCACGTTTTATATACCTGGAACACAGACGAGGAGATTGAGGACCTATGACACACAGTGTCTGCTGGGCCAGTGGCAGTGCCTGAGAGCAAGACGGATCGCCTTCGAAATAACATCCTACAAAGTCCTTAAAAGCAAGAATGGCCAGACTGCGTCTTACATATTGCGGACATGTATAGTCAGGAGGGACCAATCCCTGGAGAAAGACATCATGGTTGGGAGAGTGGCAGGTCAATGAAAAAAAAGGAAAACCCTCCACCAGATGGATTGACATAGTGCCTGGAACAATGGGCTTAAACATAAATAAGATCACGTGCCTGGCACAGAATCGGCAAGTATTTCAATCTGCTGTACATAGGGTCGCTGTGAGTCAGACTCGACTCGACAACACCTAACAACAACAACAAGTGTCAATTACGACCGTAATGAGCTTTGTCAGCATGCACATCTGGGATTGTTATTTTATGTTTCTAAATAGGTTTTGTCAAAAAAGAGACTTCATTTTTAAAAAGAGAAGGCAGTGGAGAACACGCCCGGGAGCCCAGGGAAAGCCTGGTAAGGATTCCTGCTGTGTGGCTGGGTGTTGGTCTGGGAGTTCACCCCAATGGGTCCCTCATTCGTGTCAAGCACAGCTCTTTGCAGAACGCATAGAGCAGGGCATAAGCCATAAAGGAAGTGCTGCAGGGGAGCCCTGTGGCTGGAGCCAAGGGCAGCTCCCACATGGGACATCCAGGCAGCAACTGGCCTTGACAGATCCCGCTACGAAGCGGGGCTGAATGTAGGATGCACTTTGTATAAGTGTCTTGAGCTGTCCAGGCTGGCCCGGAACCATTTCATTTTCTACTCAGCCTGCAGGCCCCATCTGCACCTCTGGATATGCTACAATCTTGCAGAGCAAAAAGCCACCTGCTCTGTATTGCTCAGAGTGACCTGGTTCATGTCTCTGATTGCATTTCCCCCCCCACACACACACATCATTTACCCCCCACACACACACAGAGGGGCAATGATATAGGTGCTTATTTCCTGGGTAAAAACCTGGGTGGTTATCAAAACTTCAGAATGACTCACAAATTTTTAAAAAATATCTTAGGAAGCCTGGTGTGTACCTACAATCCCAGATATTCTGGAGGCTGAGGCAGGAGGATTGCAGGTTCAAGGCTAGAGGCAGCCTACACAATTTAGAAAGATCCCACCTCAAAGTAAAAAATTTAAAAAGGGGGTTGGGGCTGCAGTTCAGTGGTGGAGCCCTTGTCTAGCATGTGCAAGGTCCTGGGGTCAACCCCAAGTACTGAAAAAAGAAAATCTTAAAGTAAACCCTGGTATTTCCTAAGGAATAATTTGAAGATTATTGTTTTTTAATGTAAAAGGTTCTCTGTAAAACTATCAAATTTAAATTATACATTTTCTATTTATCTTTTGGAAAAACTCCTAATTTATAAAAGATAAGTCCACAAAAGGGTAAGGTTAAAATGATCTATTGTGATTATAATTGTTTCTGTTTTCGCTTGACAACTATTTTATATCAGCTGTTGTTTAAATTCACTTTATCTCTTTCACTGTACTCAAACAAATGAAATGCTCAGTTTGCAATATTTATCAGGAGGTTGTCTAACTCCAGATGGGGCCCCTGTATTGCACAAGTTTGAATGCACCACTTAAAGCTGACTGTAGAGACGACCTGGGCTGGTGGTGACTGGTTCCTTTCTGAGCACATGGAAAACCTCTGGGATTCCCGTGTGTTAACAGGGGGCCTTGCACTAGTTCTGGCCAATGGGCTCTGAGCAGAGAAAGAGCTGGAATGACTTCTCTGCCCTCTCTTGGCTGCCACAGCAAAGGAGGAGGGCACACGAGATGGCAGTGTCAAAACAGGGCAGAGCTTCCCTCAGCCTGGGTCCCTGAGTGACTAGGTGGAGCAGAGCCTCCCCCACCTCCTCCCATGGACCTGAGTGGGAACTGCAGCAGGAATATTTGCTGTATAAAGCCAGTGGGACCAAGGGGAAGCCAGGGAGGGTGGATTTGTTACTTCAGGATAATTTTACCTTCTCTGATGAATACAAAGCACCTGGTTTGAAATCTGAGTTCCAGTTAGAATATCAAACTTCCTGTCTGTCCAACTGGTAGACAAGTCACCCACTCCTTCTGAGTTTTAGTCTTTTCCACTCTAAAATGGGGGTTATGACTTCTCGAGAGTCCACCATGCAAAGATATGTGAGGATCAAGTAAATCTT